>VZRL01003807.1:495381-530237 GCA_013397895.1 Origma solitaria
TTTTTTAAGTGTAAAAAACTAAAATCTAATACTAATCTCTTGCTCCGGTATATTTACTCTAATTATTTTCTTGAAAAAATATTGTACCCTAAACCCCCATATTTCACTTATAGAATCGTGCATCATTTAAGTAACAAAGAAAATATCCCAAATTTTGAATATTTGTGCTTTAAGACATGAAGTAATTCGACTGACACTTCCTTGACTCCTTATTGAACTGACATTTAGGGCCTTTTTTACCTATTTTAATTCTCATTCACTGTCTTTGATTTATTTGGCAAGGTTTTGATAGCACTGAGGCTGCAAGGGTGACTTCTACGAGAAGATCCCAGGAGCTGTTCCTGTGTCTAACAGAACCAATCCAGTCAGCCCCAAAAGGGACCCACTGCTGGCCAAAGCTGAGCCCATCAGATGGCCCTAGAGCCTTGCGACTGCTTGTTTAAGAAAGGCTAAGAATACACAGCAGTGTGGGCAGAGGAGTGAATACGAGAGAGAAACAACTCTGCAGACACCAAGATCAGTGCAAAAGGATGGAGAGAGGATGGTCCAGGTGCCAGAGCAGAGATTCCCCTGCAGCCCATGGAGGACCCCACACTGGAGAAGGTGACCATGCACAGGAGGAAGCTGTGACCCTGTAAGAGCTACTGTGTTGGAGCAGGGCAGTCCCTGGCAGGATCCTGAAGAGAAGTCAAGAGTAAAGCTGAGCCCAAGAAGAAAGGAGGTGATTTTAGCTGTGTTCTTATTTCTCATTATCCTGCTCTGAATGTGGTTTGCAATAAATTAAATTAATTTCCTCAAGCAGAGTCTCTTTAGCCTGCATAGGTAATTGGTAAGCAATCTCTCCTTACTCTTAACTTTACCTACAAGCTCTTCATTGCATTTTTCTCTCTCTGTGTTTTTGCTGGAGAAGGGAGTGACAGAGTGGTTTGGTGGGCACCTGACAAGCAGAAAAGTTCAATCCAGCACACTCACTCTCTGCCTTTCTAAGCCATGAATTTTGGTATTTCTTCTGACATGGTCCAAATACACCAGAGTACAGCCTGCTTTTAGTCAGCATAGGCCACTGCTTCAGGACTTTTTTTGAGTCTAGTATAAATCCCAACACAGTAAGAAAACCCAAAAATTAATTATTGAATTATTGCCACTTTCTGGCAATAAATACTAAGTTGCAGAACAAAATTTATGCAAGAAGCATAAAATAATATTGGGGGTGTTTAATTTTATTTTCATTTGAGTGATCCTGGCTATTGTGCTGAGTCATGTGAGTGCCAGAGACAGTTTAAAATACGTGTTTATAAGATTTAGTCTCACTGACACCACAGAGAATTTATGAAGTTTGTTAGCCTCTCGATAGCAGTGGAGCTGAGGCAGACATTTTGGCACTAGGGGTGTTAAAAGGCTTTGCTCAAAATTAAATTTTAATATGTAGACTATTTGCAGTTATCAGGATTGAGTGCTTCTGGATCACAGCTCTGAGTAGGGCACCTAGATTGAGTATTGTCCTCTTCAGGCATGTAATTCTTCATTTACATTGGCTTTGAGATGACTGAAAGCACCCTGTAGCTTTATGAGCTCACCAAGCCCAGCTCCACTGATCCACACCTAGCAGTACCAACCACTGGCGCCATGCACTGGCAGCCACTTTTGTGCCTGCCATCAAAGCCTTCCTCAGAACAAGCGAGGTTTTCTCATTGTTATTGGCATATATGCTAAACTCCTGTGTTTCCAATTCAAGAAAGTTCAAAAGACATCTTCACATCACAAGGAAAAAAAAAAAAAAGTGTGTTTTTCCCTGGCATGCTCACTGTGTCATAGAACCTTCAGAACAGTGGATTTTACACCGAGATATTTGCTAAAATGTTGTTTAGGAATAACATAAGAGATTTCTCTACCTCTCTCATCATCAGTTCCACTCCAGGGTTTACAGTTCTAGAACATAGCCCAAAGCACAGAAATTGTTAACTCAGAATTTTCCTTTATGAAGATTGAGTAAAAGACTTTTGTCACTTCAATAAGAAATAACCAACACAGAAAGCAAGACTTGTCATAATAAATGAGATCATCCACCTTTTTGCTGTTATCTAGTGTTCTGACTCTAAAATTTTTCAGATGCACTAGAAGCTTGAAGGGGAGAAAAAATCCTATTGTCCATGAATGAAAATTACCTATACTTCCTTATCTCTATAAAGCATTTTCTTGGATCCTAAAACTATTATTAATTATTAAAATTAACTTTTGACTTTTTTTATTTAAAATCACCCATTTCAGTGATGCTCCAAAAGTATTGGAAAACAGGCAGAAAAATACATAAGCAGATACAAGAAAGTAATTTTGACTATATAAAATGTTTAATTTTCTTATTATATAAATCCCTTCCTGAGATGAAAAGATGATCCTGCTGAGTTAACCATGTCTGAAGTAGGTTGTAGCATTATGGAAACCTTATGGGATTAGAATTAGGATTAGCATATAATTGTTCCAAAAGCATGAAATCCTTTCCATAGCTGTGGTTTAGAAAAGCCTTGTGTGCCCTATTATTGTCCATGTTCTTTTGTGCATATTCATAAAGCAGAATTTGGAACTCAGGAAACAATGTGATTAAGAAGCTTTTTTCCCATTGTTTTTTCCCAATAATACCATTTTGGTGTTATTTTAGAAGGCATTAATAGGTGATCTTCTAGAGAATGAATGAGGAATTCAAAGTGAAGAAACATCTGGGAAGAGAGGAAACAGATGAAAATGGTTCCTTAGACAACTTTGGCCTTAGTGACACTGAACACACTGCATTCCAAAACCAAAGGATTCTATTGCATTTGTTCTGTTTGATTCTGTCTATAACATCTGCAAATCTCAATTGCTTAATTCCTCATCCTGTTTCCCCCAATCCAAATTCTAACTCAAGAACATAGTGGAACAGTAATGGGTGTTACTCCTATAGGAACAGATTATTAGGCCCAGTGAGAAAAACTGACATGCGGAGATGAAATCATTTTAGTGATCTTTAATGCCAAAGGAGACTGCAATCTGCATTGTAGCACTTCAAATGATTTTCTAACTTTGTAGAATTGGTTTACGCCATTATTCAATACCCCAAAATAAGTTTTTTAACATTTTTAGGGTTGTTTGCATTAGAATTGTTAGGAATGTTAATGCAAGCCCACTAAAATTGACAAGGCATGCACATAAATTAAAAAAAAATGTGTAATAGTCCTTGCACTTGTTAGCATTCAGAATCAAAGTACTATTTAGTCCCGCAGAGACCTTTTGATTTCTGAATGCAAGTATAAAATACTTACGCAGGTTCACTCACACTGCAAATTTTTTTGTATGTCTTCACATGGACAAACCCATAGCTGCTTTGTGTGCATGGCTACTTTTTCTGTAATTCAGCAGGATACTAATAGAGCTAGCATTTCAAAATTCAGGGAAAAAAAAAACAGACCAAAAAGTTTATTTATTAAATCAGCTCTTTCTAAAGTGAAAAACAGGAGACTATTCTTTTTCTTTCTAGTGCTTTATACTTAATACTCTCATTCATTGTTTCAGCTTCCATTGCTTTTAGACTTCTGGAGCTTTTTTTCCTTTTAGCCAAAAATTTGATTTCACCACTGTAGCAATACCAGATATCTAGTAGCTTGTTGGTGCTACAGTGGTGAATATCTCACTGAAGTAGCTGCAGTGGACAGCCACTGCATTCAGCAGAAGTCTATTTTTCAGAATATACACAAGCCTGTCTAATTAATTTCCAGGGGCAACAGGCAAACCAATCTTCAGGTTCTGATTTTGGTTACCAGAAGTTTTGTCATTGTTTGTAAAAGGTATTGTTTACCTTTTTTTTTTTAACTTGCATACACTACTTGTGTCATATTTTTATTCTCTTTCTCCAGTGCATGTTTTGGGTACTTTGGGACAGAGAACTATTTTTACTCTGTAGTTTTAGAACAGGCATCTCCAACCTTGATTTAAGGAGAAGATGAAATATAGTGTAGGTGTCTGCCCTAGAGTAGCCATGCAAAGTGACAGCCTTTGCCAGCACAAGGTCACAGAGGCCACACGACACAGGGAAAGCAGCCCCAGGTGTATTTTTGGAGACTAGTGCCTGTCTGTACAGCAGCAAAACTGTTACAAGAGCAGTTTTGTTCTGCTACAAAAGCCCTGTACCAGGTAGGCATGGTTACCAGGATGATCAGCTGGAAGTACAGCTGAGAAGCTGGGCAGGAACAGTGACACCAAGCTCACTTAATACCTTTGAAAAATTTTTACAGTGGCTAGCCTAGTATGGGTTCAAACTAAGAGCTCCAAGTAAGCAAAGTAACGCTGAAATACCCATTTAACAGTACTACAAAATGCCTCTATATTTTCCACCCTCTCAAAAGAGAACTGTTCTATCTAAAAAACGTATAGCCATAACACAGCTGTATTCTGTATGATTCTCCAAAATTTAGTTTCAGCTCTTTCTGCATAAGCTTCAGTTTGCTTCTAGATCTGAAGAGAAATGACAGTAATTTGCATCCTAAAATACAACAACGGTAATAACTTTTAGGAATTTTTCTTGTTTTTGAAAAACCAAGAGAAAAATATTTAGTCACTAGAAGACATCTTCTCTTTAGAGTTTATAATTCATTTTTCCTTTGCCTGGACCAGATTGTGATTGAGGTACATGATGAGAAAGTACAACCAAGGAGCAGATTTCATTGTGGTGACTATATCAATACAGTAGACTCTTTTTTATTCCCTCAGTTTCCCCACTCCCACACACACTTTCACTGTAAGCAGTGTTTTGCAAAGATCTTGATGGCAAAGACTGTCAGCTCTGACACAGCTGGTGGTATTGAGAGGACGATGCTGAAATTTCTTCATTCTTCTGATAAATTACTATAGCTAAGATAGTTCCTTATAATGTTGTCATTTGCAGCTGACCCCCTCTTCTCCTTTCAAGTCTAGTTGCTCTTATTCCTTTGCTATTCTGTGACCAACAAAGGTTTGAAACATAGAAGTAAGATGCAGGTGGCTCAGATATTACCCCTGTAGGCAAAGTATCAGGTATCTACAAAGGGCCGTGTCTCAGTCTCTGATATATAAGATATTCCAAGCCTTTCATCTGAAACATGCAATGAGAACTCTTGATCCTCAGATGTTGCTTTGCTGTCTGCATCAATATTGAAAGCCTGGTTTATTGTACTTGGTTTGTTGACTGTCATAGTTGAACATCTACCTCTGTGTGTATCTTTCAGTATATGAAAAAGGAATCATTACATTCACTTAGAAAACAGAAGTCAAGTACACTGACAACCTTGCTCACCCATGGTGACAGATATATGTAAGGAAATTAAATTAAAGAAATACATTCTTAGCAAAGGAAAGACCATATTGAGACTAAATATATTTGTAATTTTATTGAGCTGCCTCAAGAGTTTAGTGGTTTGTTATTCTGCATAATACAGACTTACAGACATAGAGTGGCACATATATCCGGTACATGTTGTTTCTAGTCAAGAATTCCATTTGTCTTCCAATTAGAAAGGACCTAGACCTCTTCAAGTATTTAATCTTGTTTTATGATAAATGTCTCATAAAATGAAAAGAGTATGTTCACTCTCTTTTTAATTAATTAACTAAGACTGCTTTATGTGTCCAGGGATGCAACCATGTTGTAATATATGTAGTGAATGGATAACCTCACAACTATTTAAACCAATATTCTAGAACAAGTTTTTAGCAGTTTAGCAAAAACAAATTTTAGATATCATCATTTTTTCTCAGCCTTTATGATTGACCTGCATGTTAAAATAAAGAGATCATAAGTATTACTTCTTTTAGCTGAGGAAAAAAGTCCTTGATCACATTCTTGACAGCATCTTCCACAGTTTCTATTACAGAAGTGTAGAAGCCCTTCTCTTCCAAAAGGCTAAAAAAATCTATCTAAGCACCACTACACTGTGCTCATGCAGAGTCGAAGGATGCAGAGGAACACTCCCCTACTATGTGAGAAAACTAATCGATTTCCCTGTATTCTTTGCAAGGAAGAAGTATAGCACAGCCATTCCTAAACTTTTTGAAGTCTTTCTGTTGTGGAGAAGACAAACATGCAAATTACGGCATCCAGGTCCCCCCGCTCATCTGCATTCTCCAGAGTGAACACTGACATCTGATTTCTCCTTGCTCCTACCCTGACCACCTCTTTGGCATCGCAGAGATCCAGCTGCTCTGTCTGACCCAGTTATGGACCAGACCCAACCTTTCCCGCCTCCCCTCCGCTCCTTTCTCAAGCACTCCAGCGATCAGCAGTGCCTTTCCCAAGGCATGTCCCCATGAGAACCTTTGCAGTTCTGTGTTGGTTTACAGCAGTAGGATGTCAATCACACCCGGCTTGGAACAGCTTCCAGTATTTACGCTTGCTCAGCCTTGTGTATCAGAGCTAAATGAGTGCCTTTTAAGTCTGCAGTTCAGTCATTCCGTGATATGCAGCTGGTAGGTGGTGGAGTCGTAATTAAAAAGTAGGTAGTGTGATTTCTGACTAACTATTGCATGCTCTTACCATGCAACCTGGAATTCCTCTTTCCCTCAGATAAGATATCTCCTCATGGCTCTAGTACACAAGCTGTGATGTCTGATGTCCCCTAGGCATGTGGCAGGAACAACATGCTTTTATTAACAGTACAAATAACATAGATAAAATAGACTTAAAAGTGAAAAAAATAACCTTTCATGTTTGTATGGAGCTGGAAAAAAACAGAGTATTAATTTCCTGAAAGATTAATCCTACTTGGGCATTTTCTAATTTTCCAGAGAACACGGATTCAAAAAAACATGGATGATTAAATAATATTAATGCTAAAAATCTGAACAGAAATCCATGCATAAAAGTATTCCTAGAGATTATTAAAGCCACATTTGGATTGAAGATGAGATTAATCAAACTTTGAGAGAAGACTAACCTTTCTGACAAAGGTATTATTTCTTCCCAGAAATTTTGGTGGAGTTATTTTTTTTCTCTACAATTAATTGCATCACTATCATTCTATCATCTTATCAAAGTAATGCTCAAATCCACACATTTATTTGGATGCATATTACTTAATTCATATTATAATATTTTGTTTGGTTTTTTATTAAATAGGACTTCTGACTAGTATATGAGCATATCTAATTTGCCTGGAATTTTAGTTCACTCTGAGCTTCAGAATTTGAACTGATTTTCAGTATCAAAAAATTAAATGAATGCACTAGGTATCTCTTGCAGAATTTGAAAATGTCCAGTAAACCATTTTTTCTGATAATTAGTCACCTATTTTTCTGATGCAACTTTAAGAAAGCAAAAAATATTTCTTCTAAAAGTATTGACTCTTTCAAGTCTTTTTTGGTGATGGATATGTAGATGTTCTATTCTAGCCATATTTGGTAATTCCTTTTCTGACTGACAATATTTAACTATTTACTATTTCTTTCCACCAAATTCCTGCATTTTGTCTTCACATTGCAGGTAGATAAAGAGCAAAGAAAGTACATGAAGAGCTTGTAAGAAATTACACAGCAGAACATGCTGGAACTAAAAAGGGATATGCTCAGCTATCAACATTTTCTAACACTGCTTGAGTTTGGGCAAAGCTATCATTCCTCACACCTCTAACAGGCAGCAATAAAATTGCAAACTCTGGCTCTAGCCAAATATTTATTATATTCATACTTCCTAATGACTTCCCTGGGATTGTTTATTTCATAGAAAGAATGAGAATGGACCATAAACCAACACGAAACAAAGATGACATGCAACACTGAGATTTTTTGTGAAGAAGAAAATCTCTCTCAGAATAAAAATATTAATCTTGTTAGCTTGACAATTTGTAGAGGCTTTCAATATATAAACATTAAATATAACTATGTTAATTCTTAAGTTACAAGTTTAATGCTAGGGACTTCTGCAGAAGTTTTCTTCAAGCAAAGACAGCCTGAACCCTAGATACAAAAGGATTATCAAGCACTAACCTGAATCTCTCCCCGGAGGGAACTATACTCAGAGCAAATAACATTCTTCCCCAATTTCTTGTTAGAGTTGTAGTTCAGAATCCAGCTGAGATTGGTGCATCTCATTTAATAGGGATTATTGAATATGACTAGAAATCAATGGTAATCTGATAGGCTTGGGTTCTGACCCTGCAGCTTTTAATCTGTCAGAGCTCTCTCAGAAAGAAGTGGTGTCCATCCTGTGGTAGGTCTGAGTGCTTTGTTTCTTAATATTAAATTAGAATGAAGCTCAAGTGAGATATATATATATATAACACATTTTACTTTCTAATAATCTTCTCCTTAAGGTAGTGTTAAAGGTTTGTTAATGTTGAAGAACAAAGTTCCAGTTAAAACAATATATTTTGCCTTAAGATTGCAGTATTAAACAGTTTCCTGGAGAGCCCCTTTGCACACAGGCCCTTTAAAACAAATTGGACACTCTAAGTAAAAGGCATTTTTGCATTCCACATTGTAGGGTTGTTACCATACCATAATAGTCATTCTCATGATGAGACTTGATGGTTAACCTGCCAGAAAATAGCTTTTTTTGGCTCTCTTCCTCCATTTTTCACCCGCCCCCCTCTGCTCTTTATAATATATTTAAATAGAGAAAAAAATCACACATTTTTGACAAGTAAGAACTGGGGTCAGAACCAACCCCCATCTCCTTCCCAGCTTTCATCTGCCTGAAGCAACATGGCTTGTTTCATCTCATACCTAGGAAACAAGCCAAATGGAACATGCCCTCTGTGAGAGCTGCCTCTCATACGAAGAGCCTGTCTTTTCTGAAGGACAGGCTCCTCCTCCCCTTCTCCTTATTTCAAAATTAATTTCTATAAGGTTCTCAAAGAAAAGAGACAAGTTTCAAGGCGCCACTAAATATCAAAATTTTCAATATAAGGACATAAAATTGTCCTCTTGAGGACTAAAATGTGGCGAAATAATAAACTTTCTTTCCTTTGGAATAGGATAAGGCCATAAGTGCAGTGCTGGTATGAAATGGGCAGCTTCATGAAAAATTGCCTGTGCTATGAACAGAAGCAAATTAAGCCTCAAAAAGGTTAAGTGATTCATAAAGAAGTCAAAATGGCAAGTGCAATTTAGCTTTACAAGTCCAGGAGTTGTGGGTGGGGTTTGGTTTAGGTTTTGGGGTTTTTTAGGTTGAAATTGTTTTTCTGACTTCACGAAGGTGCAAAAGAAAATAAAATTTGTACCTTGTACACACATTTCAGCCAGTCACCTATTGCAGTAAACTGCATTTCAGGTGTGTAATAAAATTAAAGATCTCACTACTCTGTGAACGATGTCAGCACTGCTCACAAAAGATAAATGAAAGGTAGAAAAGGTTGAAATGGACTAACAACTTTGACAACTACTTCGGTACCTCTAGACAAAAATGAGCTGTCTAAACAAAAACATGTGAACAACATTCGTGTTGCAGGGTAGAACTTCCTGTCTAATAATTTCTTACTTGTTTATATTAGTCCTGAGGAATTTGACTGCTGTAAACACACCCTAACATGTGTGTGCAAAATACTATGGGAAAAGAAATATATTTTGCATGTATTCCAAATATTCCTGTGCTTTTGTTGGGATTTGGAGGGTTTTTGTTGTTTTGTTTTGGTTGGTTGGTTGTTTTTCTTTTCCCTGGAGAGATGCTTCTACTGTATTTCCATCTGCTACTTTTTATGTCAGAGATAACAGATAAATTTCCAGGGAAGAGAGGTTCACAGGAGCCACAAAGAGTGACACAGGGAGGTCTCATATACAGTGTGGTCCAGGAGTTTTAGGCAGGAGGAAAACTGTTGTTGAGTCAATGGTCTAACATTGCAGTCAAATAGGTTTATTCAGACTCAATATTGTCAGACGCTTCCAATTCTAGTAACTGGTTAACAAAAGACAGCTGACGAAGCAGAGTTGCAAGCAAGAAATTATGTTCACTTAACATAATCAACACAATAAAATATATGACAGAAGTAGTAATAAATACTTCTTAAAGTGTGATCTCTTAAGAATTGTACTGACAAGACGCTTTCACAGGGAATTGCCACCATACATGTTGGCAAAGGGATGACATAAGAAAATTGAAATAAGACATTCTACACAACTTTCATAATTCTGTAGACTGTTAAGCTACAGGTGTAGATGCTGCAAGTCTTACAGCTGTTAAGCCTGTGTCTAAGAATTTAGAGTCTACCCTACTTATCACTGTAATGCCTGGAAACCTAGTATTAGTGGGACAAAACTGAGAAGAAAAAAATCCACATCAAAGTTGCTTCTACTACAATATAGAAGGATTTTTGGAGAAAAGTTGCCTAATCTCTGTCCACTAAGATTCTTAAAAGCAGACTGAAAGAAGGCAAACAAACTTCAAATATTCTGCTTGTAAAAAATCTTTATCTAGCTGGGAGATGTTTATAGTTTCTTTAATTCCGGTACAGCTTAGTGAACAATGAAAAATAAAGTGGTTTGAATAATACATTTGGAGGGAGGAAAATCATATCATTCATTAAAATTTGTCATCTTCATTGCACCTTAAATTAACAAAGGCATCATTATTTAGGAATGCATTTACATTTGTATTTAAATTTATACTTGTGCTGAGACTGAGGAATTACAAACTCCGTGGTTTTCCTTAGCTTCCTGCATTTAGAGGTAATTCTAAAATATTACTGCCCAAAGGCCATTGTGCATTGCGTTTCAAAAGATGGGAAAATTCTGTCCTCCCAATTCCTGTAAGCAGCACCAAAAATTAACTGGAGCATCAATGTTGATAGAGTGATTAATCAAATCCATTCCTGCAGCAGATGTTCATGAGCCCATTACCCAAATCACAGTGAAGTATGGAGTGAGGGTCAGGTGATACAGTGGTTTTGAGCTGGCACTTTCTAGTGCCAAGACAATTTAAATCTAATCCAGTTTAATTTGCTTGAGGGTTTTTGCCAAGGTAGGTGGTGGTCTTTGGACATTTTTCCTAGACTATCTGTATCAGAAAATGCAGTATCAGAAGGACCCCAAAGGGTGAAAATCAGACTTTTTCATTATGTCTTACTCCATTGATTCAGTTAAATATTATTACCTATATGTTATCTATTCCTTAAAGAAAATTATTTCAGTTTCCAGGACATCAGTAAACACTGAAGTTTTTAATCAGTATTAAAATGCACACACACATATTTAGAACACACATGTCCTGAAATGTGTTCAAAACCCAGGTTTTGCTGCTAAGGTGATCTAAACACTTGCTATCACAGAAATACAGTAAAGTGTCTCAAAAACTTCAAAAACATAATTTCTTGAACACTAATAACAAAAACCATCCCTCTTCAATAATGTCTTTTACACCTTTCTGCATGATTTAATATAACTGAAGGTACCTAACACTTGAAAAGATTTATTTAAAATTATCCCCAATCTATAGCAACAACTCAAGGTGAAATCAAAGAAATAAATGCAGCTCTCCCACAGGTGTAAGATATGGGAAACAGGTTTACACTATGTCTTTATTTTCCATTACTCTCTCAATTTTTTTCCTATTACAAACTGAACTGTCAACCTATTTATTGAGTTTTCGTATTTTAACAAATGATTTTTTTTTTCCCTTTCCCACTTGTTTCTAGACAAATTCATCAGTCACATTAGTGTTTTGTAATGAAATCTTCTTGAGAATCAAGAGAGTTTCTTCATTTTCAAAGAGAGTGGGGCTAAGGGTGGGCTCAGCACTAACTTCCACAAGGAAGAAGTCAGCAGGAATTCTTCTGTTAGAGAAAAGAGGATGGAGAGGAAGAACACTGGGGATGAAGCAATTGTTCCTTTTTTATTTTGAGGTGGCATATAAAAGTCTTGATTTTTGACATCTGTTTGTCCCATGCAGCTGTGCAGAGCCACCCTCTAAAGTTCTTTCTAACAACAAGTTTTGAAGAAAATGCTGTCTCCTTATCCCCTCTGAAAATGTATTTCGAAAAACTTCTTGCTGTTTTTGAAACATGTTTTGTATCAATATTTTAGTAAATTGTGTGTTCATGAGATTGCAAATTTGAGCCCCACTGAAATGAAAAAGAACTCACTGGAATTGAAAATACATGGAAACTACTGTAAAGAGAGTAGAAAACATGATTTCCTGCAGTCATGTCAAAACCTGCTTTAACGTGTATAATTAATATATTATGAAGAAAAACCATTAGGCTTCAGAAAACATTGGACTGAGCCTGTTTTGTGGGCAGAAGATGCAGCTAGAGGTAATCTAAACGTAAGAGAAATATCTTATCCGATTCTTTCAATTTAAGCCTTTTCATGGAAATCCTAAGTGTAAATAAAGAAGCAGAAATACAATTTCTAAAATGTCTAGTCCATTTGCAATGCACAAGTAGAAGCAGGTGGCCCTCACAGGATGACCTATGATACACAGTAAATTTCAGGGACAGGCAATACTTGACGATAAAGACTTAACCAAACTTAGGAAAACACAACCTGAGCTAAGGATTGCAAGCTGAAGGCAAGAAAATTCCAATTAGAATTAAAGTATACAATTCTTAGAGAGAAAGTGAAAAAGAACTGGAAGATATTTGGAGACAAGTAAGTAAAGGAAGCCATGTGATTCTTCAGATTCAGACCCGAATTTTTTCCATCCAGGTTCAAGCATTTTAATAATGCACTCACCATAAAAATCCTTCATTCCCCCAGTAGCCAGCTGAGAGGAGAAGGCGTTTTACAAGGGTGATTCTGAATCTCAATGTGTTTAGGGCTGCTTCTTACACAAGATATCAAGGTCAGTTCAGGGAAAACTTCATGAATTTAAGCTTTTTATAGGGAATATCAGGACAGACAGTTCAGTTATCTCAGAAGGTTTTAAATTTCTCAGGTCTACCTTTTCCATGTTGCACTGCAGCATCTCATTTTTGCTTTGAAAGAGCTGCTTCTGTGTCTAATAGAGCAGTTCTCTCCTCCATTCCAGTTTGGTCTCAGTTTCTACTGCAGTAATGAGCAGCTATGCCAAAGAAGGCCTGCCATGGCAGTTATTTTAAGTAGTCCATTCACTAAAATAAATATAGAATAACAATTCAGAGACCACAGAGGAGTCATCAGCTGGTGATGATTTACCAGAATAAAGTTCAATATATACAAACTGTTGACCTAGAAATGATTGTATAAGCCATTACTAATTTTCTGAGTCACCTAGTCAGATCTCCATTGGGTCTTAGATAATATCTTGTAGCTGAACTCAGTTCTGCTAACACAAAGCTATAGCAACTTCTCACCTAACAATTACTCATCCTCACTCTGTTGGGTGTAAATTTGATACGAAACATTCCTTGGTAGTTTCTGCCCCCACGCAGCCTACAAAACTTCTGTTCGGAGCGAACACTTAACGTCTTCAACATTTCTGTAGCCTTGAGGGAATAAACTTATTCAGATGAGCAGGACAAAAAGGCTGTTTCGTGCCCCAGATCTTACTTCCCTTGAATTCTAAGCAGTCATCCATACAAATGTAGATTGTGATATGGATGTAAAGCGAGCCATCGTTTCAATGTGCTGCTTCCCACAGTGTAAATGACTACATAATGTAGTACTGAAAGAGGCCCCAGCAGCTACAAAGAGCAATCTGATATTGAGGTACAAAGTTCATATTTTACTTCAGATAAGTGAATTATTTTCAAATATATCAAGCGTTTGACAGTCAGTGAGGGGTTATTTATGAAATTAAATTGAATCTTTTGTTTTGGATAGAGATTTAAAGAAAAAGAAAAAAAAATCTGAGCGTCAACTCTCTGCTTACTATGGTGATTAGCAAGCTGCATGTTTTCCTTCCTATCAAAAATGTAACAATTTTTTTTCTCTGCAAGACTTTGAACATCAGATTTTCTTTGCCTTTCTGGCCTTAAGCACATGTTCAGCTGATTGGTTACAAGAAATTCTTTTACAGTCTCTGGCTAGGTGCCACC
This sequence comes from Origma solitaria, assembly GCA_013397895.1. Classification (NCBI taxonomy): domain Eukaryota; kingdom Metazoa; phylum Chordata; class Aves; order Passeriformes; family Acanthizidae; genus Origma; species Origma solitaria. The sequence goes on from VZRL01003807.1 coordinate 509,331, forward strand.
TTCCAGCCTGCTTTTCCACATTCTTGAAATGATCAGTCTATTCCCCCTGTTTTGGGGGGATGAGACTTCATGGTTCATTCACCTTTTAACTGAGTTTCCGGGAACACAGAGAGTTTCCTTTTACCTGCCAAGGTACTGTTGCACATACACATGCCTAATACCTTTCTTAAATATACTTTGTTATTTATTCACTAACTAAAAAGCACTACTATTTTGGAATTGTAGTATCTTTCGTTTCTGCTACACCAAGGAATACTTTATATATATATATATATATATATATGTCCTGTAATAATTTTTTTCATGTATTAGCATTAGTTCAAGATTAAATAGGTTTGACTGAGTTTTGTTATTTTCTGATTTCTTAACGACAAAATAACTAAGCTCAATGTAGATCCTGTCTCACTCCATCCCAGTATGCAAGGAGTCTGGAATTTCCATTTTCAGTCTTCCAGTTGGATCTTAGCAAATCGTTGATTTCTGATCTATTGCATTAACTTTGTCAAAAAGCTTTCCATACGGAAGGTGGAGAATAAGAAATATCCCCTTGTAATAATTAAGCAGATCATCTTTGAGGAGACGAAATTTCAAGGTCATTGTTTTGCCATTCTTGTCAGTTTTTTCTAATAAATTCTTTTGGTTTATCTCCAGGTATTCAAATAAGATATCCCACAGATATAAGATGTATGCTATTCCTATGTAACCTATAGGAAATTTTCCTGCAGTATAAGAATTTTCCATTCGACACAGACTTCAGCACTGTAATTTTCCATAAAAGATTCTGAATTCTGAAAACATAATAAAGTTATTTTCTTCTTGTAAGAAGGATCCTACATTTGGCAACTGTATGTTTTCTCAATATATAAGTCACCAGTAGATCAAGTCTGTATCACTGGCCTATGCCTTTATTATGGCCATTGCATTATTTATCACTACATATGTTTTGGCATTCTCTTCACCAAATAGGATTAAAGTTTAATTTCTAACTCGGTGAGAAAAGCTTTTAATATGTTAGGCTAACATACTCTCAATCATGTCCAGAAAGATAAATCATCATATCAATTAACACAGCTTTATTATCCCTATGTATATTTACATCTAAAATCCATTAACTATTTTATTACGTGACAAAGCTGGCTTTGTGTTTTTCTAGTTCATCAGTCAAGATGTACTTTGAAAACCAGTCAAATAACTTACAACACTACTCTTAAAAATGAGCATTAGACTGAAAGGCACAGTTACATACAAAGTGTATTACCCAAGATGTAATCTAAAGCCATAAAATGACAAGAGGCAGCTTATAGTTGAGAAAGTAAATGAAAGACAACTATATATACAATTTATATATGCATACAAATTCACTTACATGGTTATGTATATGCGTCACTATATATAATGATGTCTGAATTCATCTTAGATAAATACATTGGTTATGATGTTGAAATAGGTTTATGGAGGACTTTATAATGAAGCCAGCCATAGGATTACATAAATGAAAGACAGACCACCAATCACCAACCTAGGGTAATAAAACATTGTCTGTCAAAAAAGTTGTCATAGGCATATATTTCCAATATTCAGTAGTAGGTTTTCTCAAGACTTTCTACAATAAAATGGAAAGTTAGAATTGAAATCACAACAGATAAGAAACTTTAGAAAAACCGTGAAAACAGTTAATTAGAGACTGATTTCAAGCCATTTTTAAGTCATGCTTAAAAATAATAATTTTAGAATCGAGCAATATTTTCAATGAAGAAACATAAAGCACTAAGATCTCATGTAAAATACAAGATTGTGATCATCATTGTTGAGAAAGACTAATTAAATATCTGAGATGATTAAAAGAATGAAAAAGCACAGAAAAATAAAAGAATTTGACTTTCATAGTATACCAAAATAAAAGAGTTTTGAGGAAACTATTTTTTGTCATATATTAGTAGAGCAAACTAGTTAAATATTACGGAAGCTTAAGAGTTATTCAAATAAAAATTTCAGCTAGTAGAGAAATTGGGGATTTACAAACAGAACACATTTATTATGTGACTAGAAGATCACAGAATATTCTGGGTTGGAAGGGACCCACAAGGATCATTCAGTACAAACCTTAAGTGAATGTCACATACAGGGGTAAAACTCATGATCTGGGTGTTATTAGCACCATACTCTAGCCAGCTGAGCTAATCTCAGGGATGAAAAAACTCCTGCATCATGATCTCCCTATTCAACTGGTCCTCAATAATAGTATCTCTTTAGTTCAGCAAAGAAAAAGTAAATGTAGATTTTTATATGGAATTTCATTTATTAAAAAAAAAAATAAATTAAAATACCAATGGTCTATGGAAGTATGAGATTGGCTTTAATGAGCCAGGACATCCCATTCATTATTATTATCCTAAGATGCAGGATCTAAAAAACCTCACCAGTTGTGACCCTTGTCCACTCACTGAGAGTGTATTTAATTGAAAGGCAGTAATTAATATCCTACACAGTAGTTACATAACTACCACTGCATAACATGACAGCGAGATATAAAGGACATAGACTGAATTTCATCCAGCAATTTGCAAGGAGATATCCCATGTTAAGAATCCCATGGGCTTTTTTGTGGCCCAGTATCAACCCTGATCCCCATTCTGGTCAAAGCCCTAGGGCTTCCCAAGAGATGTACATCATCCTGTTAGTGGAGCAGTTAGCAACTCACCATTGTGTTTTCGTCATTAATTTATGTTTGGCTCCTTTTTAACCCCAGAGCTTTAGATATCTTCAAAGTAGATGTGGCTTAACATTTGCTACATCCATTACAGTTCCTGTTTGCTAATATTTGTTGAACTAGGACTGTTCCACAGTTCCACAGCTGTAGGGATTTACTTCTGCTTTCCGCCATTTTAGGCTCTTTAATTCAATCAAGCATATGCTACCTAAAGCTTGGGACTATGAATAACAGGCAGAAATATTTTATGACTTTGATTCTATCTCACTTTTTGAGAGCCAAAGCCCATTTGATTTTTCTGATTGCTCATACACCAAACAAAATAAAGTGAAGTTCAGGAAAGCCCATCTGGAAAGAAAATGTTAGTTGTTTTCTTTCCTCCTCAAGAAAAATTCTGTTGTTATCTGGGTGACAGACCTTTTTTCCATAAGTCTAAGCAATTTTAACAATTTTGATCATGCCCACCAAGGTTATGACAAGACCAAAATCAAACCTATGTCAAAGAGGGTTCAGTAGACTCAGCCTTTTATGGAATCACATCTCTGATACTTTTGTGCCTGTTACCCAATCTGTAAAATTAATCTAATGATTCAAACCTGTAAGATAATACCAATGTTTCATGCATTTTGAATTTCATAACTAGAGTTGAAATATTGACTTAAAATAACTTTAAAATATATATAAAATTCTGCCTTTCTTGTCAGAAATACATTAGGCCATGTACCTCTACGGAGCAACTCAGCCTTGGGAATCTGGAAAACTCATAATCTTTCTGTGACATTTTTCAGATATGTTCTGGGACACAGAAATCCTTGTTTGGGCCTGAGCATTTCTGTATACAACATACATGTTCACAGAAAAGCATTGCTAATTGTATAAAAACAAAATTCAAATATTATTGTAGAGAATAATACTATTTGAATCATTACTTTTCTAGAAAGGCAAAATAAAAATGTTCATGCCAATTCCACCAGGAAATATAACTTTTCTTAAGACTAGTTTGGTGTCAAATCTCACAGAATTTGTTCAGAGGAAAGGACAGGACAAAAGTCAAATATGGTGCCAAATATTAATTGAAATAGGGATTCCAGATGCAAAAAAAAACAAAACCAAAGACATCCTCTTCCTGGATTATTTCACCCTACATTTTTAAGGATCATCATGGTATTATAAACTCTTCAACTCTGACACACCAGTGAAAAGAACATATTTATTTTGAAGTTTCTCTACAAGATATAATTTGCCTCTAAATCCTGCTGTGCAGGGGAGTTTATAGCACTAATGAAAATATAAGTGGAATAATAGTCTAGAGCTATGATTACTACATGTAGGATTTTGTGACTAAGCAACACCTACTAGTTTGTCAGTCTGGGTTTTTAATGTCTTTGAAGGAAAGAACCACTTGCATTACAAACACTTTCACATGTCTCCAAAAATATTTTGAGCTCCAGAAAATATCTGTAATATAGTTTGCACTTTTCAACTGCTTAATACTGCTGAGACAGGTTTTTTCTAACTTCTTGCTCATGTCAAAAGAAGTCCAGTGAACAAAAACCAACTAAAAAAGCGAGTCATAACTTCAGTACATGGTACCTGAGCTTGGAAACAAAGGCAGAATGGCTGTTTAAAGAAATAAAGCTTGAGAATTTTTTTAACCTGTTAAAAAGACTTTTAAGAGACATAGAAAGGGCTCATCAAGTGGAAAATTACCAAACTAAAACTTGCTACTTTTTTTTCAAAGTTGCAGTTTTCAGAAGACTTACTAAGCATTATTTATATTGTAGCAACATTCATAAGCACAGTCCTAATCTCCAGTTCTGTACATGACTCAGTATTGCATGATATGATTCTGCTTCTTTCCACACAGCTGTCTAGACAAGCAAATGATGTGGATACTCTTCTCAAACTATCATACTGCCATTTGAAGATGTAATGAAATCCTAGACAATGTAAGCATAACAGTCAAGACAAGTTAGGCTGAATATTTTCCCCCAGTAATGGAATTAGTAAGACTGATTTTAAAAGACAAGATTTACTGTTTACACAAGACTTTGTGAAATACACGCTGAAGAGGCTTAAAAAATTGTAATGAGGGGATGCATAGAGTGGTCTCTCTTTTTCCTTATCAAAAAAGAAGGCGTTTGAGGACCTTGAGAAAAATATCCTAAATGACTAATCACTGAAAAGCAAAAGAAAGTTACTAATTGAAATTTGAAGATACACTCTGAAAATAGTAATAAGGTATAGGGTTTTCTTTGTTTTGGTGGTTTTATTTTTTGGAATTTTTTTGGGGGGGGGTTTGTTGTTTTGTTTTGGGTTTTTTTTGGTTGTTTGTTTTTGGGGAGGCTGCAGTGAACTACTTTTTTTATAAGATATGTTCTAATTAAATACAAGTTACTGTGATCACTGTTGATCATAGCTTCATGACTAACAGGTAGCTATTAACTTTAAGTACCTATTGATGTATTATAATACTTCATAATATTAACCCTAGGACTGAGATTCTTATAGCCATTTAAGTAAAAATATCAGCAAGAGCAGCAGAAAAAACATCAGTCTTTCAAAGTGACTGAAAGAAAAGATACTCTTATATTTAGGAGATTTTAGGGAAGGAAGATCTGGAAAGGATGACAATATTATGATGTAATGAATATAGTCTCCACTGAAGAGAGTTATTGAGATAACCCTAACTTTACAATTCAGGACCTGAATTATCTAGTTTTGTCATGCAATTGATAGAGAATAGTATAGCCCTTTGCCAGTACTTGGTTGGGAGCTGTAGAATAAGGCCAGAAAAAATAGAGCCACTGAAAATCTAGTTTTGCAATCGGTGGGGAAGACATGATCAGACCTCGACACACTGAAATTACCTTGTTTCTGATACAGGGAAGGTTTTCCGATTGCTGGCAAAACATGAGTCAGGCACTCCCAATTCCTCCGACTGTGCACAGAGGGCATGCACACAACAGACCCTGGCTGTATGATTTGCACATTTGTTGCATCAACAGCAGCAAGTGATTGTTTCCCATCCACATGTCTGGGCAACAACATGGTGCTCACTGAGAGTGGAGGTGGGGAGACCCCAATGATCTGTACCAGCCGAGACTGGCTCATTTGGCAAGGCCACAAAGACTGGGGGGGAATTTCCTGAGCAATGAAACTGAGGTCTAGTCAAGCTATTACTTCCGGAAGCAGGAAAATGCGAAGTCCAAATTTATACAACTAAATACAACCACATACTTGAGGAATAAGGCCTAGCTCACTTGGTCACTTGTAAGGAATAGAAGTGCTCTACAGCAACATATTTCAGTGGACATCAGGAGTGTCATCTGATGACAAAAACCTACCTAATTGGCAGGAATTAACCAGCTGGAACAATTCCCTTGCCAAACAAGCTCAGCTGCAGCATCAGAGTCATATGAGGCCAGCAGAGCTGCTCTGGATAAGCATCTGTGCAAGACTATTTTTAAATAAGATAGAGCTAACAACATCTAGAGAAAATAATCTAAATAAATTTCTCACATGATTAGGAGATAGCCATTTCTCCTTGCAATATTTATGAAGATAGATCCGTATTCCCCTAAGCTTCAAAACTTCTCTTCAATACTCAGTCTCGTAAGAGGATCTTTCAGATATTGTTCAAGCCTTAAGAGAAATCTCTTCTTAGTTTCAACTTCAAGTAGAATATATTGAAACTGAACTAAGTAGATATAAAGGTTGGTGCTGCAACTTTTTGTGATTTCTTATGGTCTCTTCCACTTTACTTTTTTCCTCTTTGATCCTGTATCACAAAAAATACTTGTTTCACAAAGTCATTTGTGAGAAAATTTAAAACAGCAAAAATACAAAGAAGCCTCTACAACAGACATCATCATGAGTATAGTATATAATTAAGCTGTGGCATTCACTGTCCCAAAGCATTACTAGGGTGAATTCTTGACATGGATTATATATTTGTTAATAAAAAAAATCAACTTTTACAAATACTTACAGGTACAAAACTTGAGGGCTTCTCAGTAGAAAATTCCATATTACAGGATCTTTCATACACTTGCCAATTTAGTGCTAATTTAATACAAAAAGAAATGACATACTCCATAAAAAGGTAAGATAGTTTCATGATCAAAATTATTTTATTGTCATTATAGAAAGGGTGTTCTAAATCTAAGCATGGGTGACATACTCTTACTGACAAATGGTATACCCTACACCCTACCCTATACTGACAGCTTTACCATTTGTGATTTTCTCACATACAGCTCCTCAGTCTATAGCTTGTATGTCATCCTGCTGCTCTTAGGAATTCCAAGTAGGAAACACATCACTGTCAATTTTATTTGTATATTTCTTAAGGATTTGAAGCAGAGTTTCTTTCATCAAAAACACTACATTTTTTGTTACTGTGGTTTTTCACCCTATGAAATGAATTGAATATATTTCAACTGGAAATAACACTGTTAGACTTTTCCCTACTTTAATTCCATAGATTCCATTATCTCTTTAAGAACTCCCCAAATAATGTTGATAGCCCTATCTGTCTGTGTCTAAGACTGCCACTGACCAGTCACTCATCTGCTGAGGGTTGTAGTCTTTTATATTGAATAAAGTTTACAAACACAGGATTTCCAATCCATTATTCTACTGAATTAAGTTTACCAGATAGAAGAAATCGAAAGGCACTTGTAAAATGCTTTCCAGGAAGTTAGGCTACAATGACTGTTTTGTGACAAAAATGATCAAGCAATATCTTGAAGCAATGATTATTCTCAAACATAGAGGTAAACTGATACAATACATCAAATATAATCTATGCAATTACATTATCTATGCTATGATTGATACATAACCCTGAAGCAGAAAGAGGACAAAGGAGCAAAAACTTCAATTTAAGATCAGTCTGATCACTGGCACACTGCAAAAATAGATTCAGGACTTGATCTTGGGGGGCATTTGAAAGATTAACCTGCAACATGAAACATGCCTTTCTTTGAAAGGAAGTCAGCAATGTTTGTCACATATTTATTTCTTATATGCAATTTATAAGTTTTTTCCTCATTTAAAAGAACCATCTTTTTCTCCAAACATCTTAGTGACCAAAAATTCATATCAAGGGCCTCAAGCATATGACATTTATGCGTAGTAGTGGTCTCCAAACACCGTTTCCAAAGCTCCACTTGATAAGAAAATACTGAGTACACTCAGTAGTTCTGTGCTATACCTAGTCAATAATGACATGTCAGTAAAAACCACAAGTAAAACACAGGCCCAGAAATGCTTTGCGTTGGGAAATTTCTTCCAGTCCTAAGTCAGGACTAAAATAATTACTAGATATTTTAATAATCAAGCTATACCCCTTATCGATCAGAATAGTTATAGATAAAGATCTTATACATTTTATTATTTATTTTATAAAGTAAGAAGAATGATATCAAAATAACTAGGCTATTATTGTTAATTTCTTAAATGAAGAAGGGGATTTTTCCTGAGAATGCAACATAGAAAATCAACAATAGCTTCATCACTTCTCAAAGTCTCTCAGCTGGATCTCAACTTAGAAGCCTTCATCCTCTTCCTGTGAGGCCATGAATTTCAGGCCATGAATGACAGTCCTGAATTTCTGCTTCTCTGAATCTATGAGTCCTCTGATTTCTTCAACAAATATGTTCACCTCCCTACACAAAATATTGTCTTTCAAAGCTCCCAGACTACAGTTTCAATACCCCAGGAGCTTTTCATATCACTGTTTTAGTTGTCTTGTGCCATATTTGGGTGGGTTGTTTGTTGTTGGGGTTTTGAGGCTTTATTTGTTGCTTTGGTTTCTGTTTGGGCTGTTTGTTTGGTTTTTTTTTCAATTAGCCTCCTTGTTGTCTCACATTTATCTAAAAGAAGATTCCACTTGCATCTGCATTTGATATAGCTCAGAGTATTTATAGTATTATATCATCATGGACAAAAGGGGCTAGCAGAGACCTGAGGAGGAATTTCTTTGTGCAGTTCAAATGCATTACTTCTTGCTTCATCCACCATGTAAACAAATAACAGTTTACACCCTCCTTATATTCCAGTTTTGTAGGTTATGTCCTGAGCTGTTTCCTTGGCTCTCTTCAATTGGGCTAGCAATCACTCAAGCAATGAGCTCAAAAGTACTCATGGCTGAAAGCCTAATCCCTGCAGTTTACCCTTGTGCCTTCCAAACCACAGCTTTGTTCATATGTCTGATTAGATGCTTGCTTTTTTAGCAGCAGCATGTGTGCTTTTGACTCAGTTTGTGATCTATATTATTTACTTTTTTTGCTGACCTTGCACATGCCCGAAGGTTTTCAGATCTTATATTTAGCAGCTGATTGTTTTCACCTAGATTTTTCCATGTAAAACAGTTAAAAAATGTTTCAGACGCTATCAGAGAAAGCCTAGTCTCCAAAACCAAGTATATTCCAGAGGACTGGAAATTGCTGCTTTTCTTACAATTCCTAAAATTAAACCTATTACTTATCTCAAGACTCACAAGTAAGAATGGCTTGATTGATTGACAAAAAAAAAAAGAATAAGAAAGTATTAACAAACAATTATATATATATATAGCTTGCCCAACCAGATTGAACAGAGAAAAAGCTAATCTGAGTCCCAGTTTCTTAATAGGGACCCAGTTTTGGTCACTGTGGTTATCATATCAGATGTCCAATGTGTCCACTCCTTGGTCAGAGTTAGTATCTTGTGACAGTGATATCCTCCTGCCTTCACATTAAGGCACTTTCAAGAGTAATAAACAGTGCCAGTTGTTACAGAATTGTTCATTGCCCAGACAGTTATTCTCTACCTCCCCTGTCATAAAAGCACAATTCAGATGAAACATCCCTTGGGTCTGTTCTGGCTTAGAGACTGCCTTTATATTGTGTTGATGAACTAGATTTTAATCTTAATTGTAGCCCTCAAACTCAAAACAACCTCATGAGATTTCAGGGATGTCAGCATTCACAGCAGCAGCAACATAAAAACCAAATCCCTCCTCCCCTCCCCCAGGTGCAATCTGGCTATGGCACTCTCAATTCTATTATCACTTCTGTTCTTGCCAAAAAAATGCCAAAGAATCTTTTAAAAAAAATCATAGATACTAGTTCTCAGATACTTCCAGATGGAGTTTTGGCTCAACATCTGAAATATTTATTAACTGACCAAAAATATTCTCTTGCAAGACAAACATTTCTATTTTTCAATTGTAAAATGAAGTGTTGAAGAAGTTTGGGATTAATGCTATGTGCCCTCACAGGTTAGTGAAGCAGACAAGGTTTAAAATCAATCATCCTTACTGTGAAAATATATTCATTAGTACATCTAAAGAAAGCACATCATCTTTAATTCCGAAGTCAATTTAAAATTAAATTGGCATAATAGTTAGATAAAATATTTCAGGCCTTAGAAGACACTATTTAATGGTAGGGGTAGTAAAAAATGAACTTTTATAGTAATGGAACATTCCGTACAACTTCTGGGTTTGCAACATTGGAAAAGTAAATATGGTCCAATCAGTTTTGACAGGTGCTTGCTACACATGCACAGACTGCACTTTACTAATCCCGATCATCAGGTGGATCCAATATCAGCCCTCCTGGGAGCTGGAGTAGGCAATTCTGTTGACTTCAGAAAACAGTCTGCCAGCTGAAAACTCTGGAGATACCCCATTCTATTAGCAAATAAGTTCAACCTTACTGGAAATGAATGAAATTATGGTAAGCAAAGACACAGAACACATCAAGGCCAAACTGGAACAACCATCTGTTAGTCCAGGTTCCCAATGAATCCCCAATAACATTAGCTGGGTTTATGTTTTTAGTGCAGAAAGGTCATGAACAGCTTTGCAGCTTTCAAATGGAAACATGGTGTGCGAGGAAAGGACGTGTTCAGCAAAACCTGTTAGAAACAATGCTCACCTGGCCCTGCCTGGTCACTGATTCACAGTCACGTCACTCTATTTTTCAGTTCAGAGGAATGCAACAAGAAAGGAGACTCCTCAATGGCAACAAACTATTAAACTATAAAAAGCCTATAAATTAGAAAACTCTAACAAGCCCTTTTGGCAAAGCAACATCCTATCTACTTCACAGGTGGCAATGCATCTGAAAAGGAATTCTGGGGAAATCTATCAACCTACAGGTAAATCTGTGTGCCATTTTATCACATTCCTAATAATTCTTCCAAAACCTGGTCCTTCTTACACCTGATTAACCACACTTCTCATAAATGTAACTAAAATTGGGGTGAATTCTTGGCTTTCTGTTGACCTTGAGGGAATCCTAGGAATCCCAGGGAATGTGAAAACATTGATAGAATTCATATCTTATGCAAGAAACACTTTTTTAAAGAATATTAAACTGACAAGCTACACTTTAGTCCTTTAAAATAGCCCAATTGAGTGAGAAGAAAAAAACAAGCAGTTATAATTACTCAGACAAGACATGACAAATATGACTAGAAATGAAAACATCCTTAAGTAGATCTTTTTTCTGAAGTAACTCCAGTGGTGGATTTTTTAAGGAACAAGCACTACTGAACATTTCTTAAATAGATGGCAGGAAAATCATTCTGGGAAAGAATTTTAAATCCTTCAAGTGATCCTGTAATGACATTAGATTATCCTTCCATTTATGCTTAATAATCCATAAAACAGTGGATAATTTACACCACTGAAACCTCAACCTGCCATAATTTGCTTTGTAGTCCTTAGTGAGCCAATTACACAAATTCTTTCTTACTTTTTTCTTTAACTGATTGTCGCTAATGCATATTGATCTGATAGTATACAGTACATAAATCTGTCTCTCATCTGTGGAGAGGGAATGAAACAAAGTTTGCAATTGACAGGACAAACTTGAGCAGTTTAACCTAATCAATCTATCTAATCAAATGTCACTCACACTTACTGTCAAACTGTTGAAGCACCTACTGCATTTAACTCATGAACAGTATTAGCAGTCACCCCAAACGCTTGAGGATAAAAGGTAGGCCTCAGGTTCAAAATAAAAAACCAAAGGGCATGCAACAACATAAATGCAAGTGTATAATCAAAGAAAAAAGTTTCACCCTGTTTCATATGCACATATGAAGAAAAACCTTTTAGATAACACAAATTAAAATTAGTATAGTAGTTCGTGGATAACATGGAACAATGAGATGAATACAATTCATGTTTCTTTTCTGATCCAAGCTGATTAATACTACAGATAATTATTGTCTCATGAATAATTGACAACTTATGGGAACACACTGTATTTTGCTTAGATTTCATCCTATTCATCTACCTACAATAGGCTGCAATTCATTGTCAGTGTCAGAGGTGTGATCAGGGAATGAATGGGCAGGGAAAGTCTATTCCATATTGCCAAAATATTACGTTTGGGATCAAAAACTGTGAAGACACTTGTGCTACTAAATATGTTTGTCCTGTTATTTTTAAAACATTTCTTGGAAACTGACACTTTTCTTATGCATTTAGAAAAGCCTGCTTGAAATGAAATGTTCTCTACATTTGCTTTCTATCTATGTCTCTACTAGGATGGATCAGAAGTAGAAAGAGTGCATGCAGAACGTATTTGTGTCAGTTGCGAACTAAAGTACTCACAAATAATTGTTGACATTATCCAAGTACTGTTAAATCTGAGTAATGACAAAGACCAGAAAGGACCTTGTTTTTAGCTGTCATGATCCATTGCTACAGGATGTATCTTTCCAAGATGTCTAAGATTATGAACATCTCCTCTTCAGCAGCTGAACTGGGCTTGGTTTGAGCCATTAGCTATTTCCTGGATGTGTGTTAACACAGCCAAGAGCCATTTCAGTCTCTGTTCATAAAGTTCTAAGAAATAACCTGAAAATATTTGAGCTGTTTGAATAAAATAGGGCTTAGATTAGCTTTCAGGCAAAGTCAACAGCCTCAAAGCAAAAGTTAACTCAAATGCCTTTAAAAGCAACTCCACATATAGCAAAACAGTAAATAATTCAGGATTCATTAATTTAATTTGAAGACTACACTTTCTCCAGAATTCTCAGAGTTGCAGAAGAAATTCCCAACACACAAGTTTTTTTATTAGCAGCTTTTGCCCCAAGCCATCTCTGAACTTCTGGTCTCATCTTACTAGTGTTTTGGTACTCACATTCTCAGAGACACACTTCATGCTGCTGTCTAGATATGGCTTATATTTTTCTCTTAGTGCCTTAATCTTCCCAGCCTCTTCCACTGTAGAGTAGATAAAACAGTATCTTGTTAAAAACCTTGTACCTTCACAAACATGGGCCATGATCTCTGGCAGCCTCAACAGGTACTGCTTTATTGATAGGGGTCATGCCTCCCCATCAGAGAGCACAGGTCAAATCAAAGGACCCAATTCTGTCTTCAAATTTGTAATCTGTCACTGAGATCAGCTTCAAGCATTTCACTAAGAGAAAAAAGCATTGCACACCTTGTAATAATTATAGAATGACTCTACCAAATAATGAAATAACAAAATCTCAAAATAAACAACTAAACCACCACAAGGACTAATATCAGCTCAGCTGCAGATATTTTTCTGCCCCATCCGGTGCCAGAGGAAGCAGGTTTCCTCTTCATGCTGAGTACATAGACTTTTGGCTCATATTACCAGGAAGGCTGGAAGGAGAGGCCTCCCCTAAGCTTCTGAACTCATCTGGTATCTACTCACACAAAGACATCAATGTTCTGAGATAAATTAGCCCCTGGAATGTTTTTGTTTTCAAAACTGTGTTCTGAAAAGGCAGTGTTTGCCACACATCTGGAAAAAGTGCTCATAGGTTAAGGATTAAAATGGGAAAGTCTTGAGAAAATAAAACATGAAAAGGGGCAGACTGGGTGGGAAAACTGCTGCAGACTAAGTGAGGGGATGAAAGGGAACTATCCTATCAGGAGGATGTCTTGCAGAGAAGCTTACAAAGATAGCATTTTCTTCTTGGGCTTGGAGATGCTTCACTTGACACAAATCACTCCCCAGCAGAGTGGGAGGACAGCTAACTTGAGATTTTATATGAAAGTGAAATCTTTGAGATATAAATACGCAGAAAGGATCACAGAAATTTTACACAGGGTTGGTTGGGTGTTTTGGTTTTTTTTCAAGACATCCTTTTTTGCTAGAGAAATGCCTCACTACGTTCTGGCTGTAGGGCATGAGGGGTGACAGAACAGAAAGAAGATACAGAGACCTTAAGTGTCATTTTCTTCTGGCCTGCTTTTTTGTCTGTGGCCTTCCTAACTGTACTAAGTAGTAAACTGTGAGTATAAACAAACAATATGTGAGGTGTGCTGTAGTACATAATTTTCCCATAATCAACAATGCACTGCCTGCTGCAGCCTTTTCTCCAGCCTATCCCCAGAGCTCAAGCCTGTACCTGGAGTTCAGCTGAGAGTTATGAATGCCTTTCAGTCCTTGCAGTCCAAGGAATAGCCAAATGCACTTTATTAAGAGTCAAGCTGAAGCTCATTTCTAGTAAGCATAATATTGCCATTGCTAGAAAAATCATCTCACTCAGATTTCCAATGTGGCCTTCACTATTGATTTCATATGATCTGACCATTCCCATCTATAAAGACCTATACAGATCCTTCTGTTATTTCTGCACAGAGAGAAAAATAAAACTAGGATGCCATCCAGTATTTATACAAATATGCTCTGCAAGGAAGTGGAGGGAAAAAACATGCTAATACTGTATAAATACAAAAACAATAGGTTGTCTGGTAAGGCATTAATTAATAACCAGTAAGTTCAAGGATATTTACTAGCTTGCAGATATTACTGCCATGCAAGAAAAAATTTCACGCATGAAAAAAACTGAAAAGAAAGAAAAGGTCAGAAAAACAATATCCTTCCATCACAATTATGCCAGACAAGTTATCAATGTATGAAAAGGGCTCCAAGTGCAATGCTAAATCTCAAGAACAGTTCTATCCATTCTGTGAAATGATAAATTCCACAATCAGGAAAAGAATTTAAAGCATGTATCAATACAATGTACGCAGAGAGAAAAAAAAATGAAGGTGAAATCGTAGTCTATTGAAAACTCTAGTAAAAATCAGCAGTTGACCTACAAGTCAAAGACTCTGACAACAGATTTTAAGGTCACAGGTGAGTATTAGATTGCCTGCATGCTATAATCTAAGGATTTTAATTACCTATCATTGACAGAGAGCCTATGTCAACTATATCATTTTAGTAAAACATGCACGTGATTTGAAAGCAGCAAGATACAATCTGCCATTTCTCTAAATAGTTTTTTCTCTTAGTATGTAGGAAAAAGCTGATCTGGGTATCCACAGAATGGCAAGAACTTGAATTTTAGTCTACTATTTCAGAGTTTCAACCAGATATCTCTCCATAATGGCCAACAAACATAAAGAAGTTATCTCTATCCCACACCCAAGGCACCATTTCAAAGCAAAAGATTAAATAAACATGGAAAAGTCTTGAGACTTCAGCCTAGAAGTGAAGAGAAAAAGACAGAGGGGCGGAATCAAACAAAAGCCCTCTCTCTCTGTTTTTCTTATTGACTAGATAAGGTACCTAATCTATTTTTTCTCCCCAGTCCCTCCCCAAATTAGAGTCTTGATTGAGAAGCCTGGTCCTGATGTCTATCTCTCCAGGGCATTGCACAAGAAATCTGTTTGTCCAATGTTTTAGAACTCAAGATAAATTTTCTTGAAACTGGTCAACACTTACATGTTCTCTTTGCATTACATTTCACAAAGCTTTTTTTCCTGGTTACGTGCTTACCTAACAGTTTTTTAATCAGAAATTTATCATATAATGTAGTGCACACCAACCACAACTCATTGAAAATCAAGGAGCTGCAAAAAATGCTTGAAATTCATTGCATACATGTCACATGCATGCAGTCATACTAAGAGTCCTTCACACATAAATCTCTACTGAAGAAGGGAAATGTAATTGAGCCTTTATGCAGAGAGAAATTCTGTTTTGAGCTGTTTCCCCCTGTCAATTTTATTTGTTTCACAGACCTAATCAAATTTGGACTGAGGATGAGGACAATGTACAAAAAAATTGTTGATTGTAAACATTGCTAGCAGAGATTGAACATCAGCTGACAATCCAGAGAAAAAGACCATTTCCTTAGGTTTAATTCCAGTATGAGCAAGTGGTTCACTGTGAACTATGAAAAGCTGAGCTATTCCTTCTTTCACATGCAGAATAGCTTTTTGCAGAGTGAAAACTAGCATCTTTGTGGTTTTAAACCTGTACTAATAAGTAAAACTCAAATATTTTCCTCAGCTGTGTTGGACTAGTATAGAATATTTCACTTCAACCAAGTGCATCAAGTGGATAAATTAATCTCTCTTCCATGCTACCACAGAAAAACACAAAGGACTTAAATCCATCCCCTAGCTTTATCTGTGCTAAGATGCAGTGTATTCTGGTGACTGCCTCTCTTCCAGTATTAGGAGAGATTCAGACACAACAAGAGTAACACAAGCGAGGTTAGCCTATTCTGAGACATACATATTCACTCCACCCCCTTTTCACCACCGTGAAGGCAGAAATTGGATTAAAGTCAATTCATCCTGTACCTCCAGCAAAAATATTTGTGTTCTGGCTGGCATACATGGAACATACCTCTTAATCATCTGTTTCTTGCCTCTGTTATAGAAACTGGTTAAGAGCACAGCCCAATTACTCCAGGCTTTAGTTATCTCCAAAAGGTACAAGCCATTCTACAGAGCAATCAGAAAAAATAGAGTTTTTGAAACTTTTCCAAGTGTTAGGCTAGGACCTTAACAGATAGGAGTTGAGTTGCAGAAGCATTGAATATCATCTGCCCCATCCACACCAGCAGAAACAGCTTTTGCTCACTGTATTGAGAATTAGGTCACTGCATTGTAAACGATCATGTAATCCTCAGTTATTTAAGAAAAATCACTCTTCCTTTCTTGCCCGAGACAAAAGTGACACACTAAACAACGATCTGAAGGAAAACTTTGTCCAGAACATAACAGGAAAGGCATCAAGATGGTTTTCCAGAGCGCTGCATGGGGATCAAATGACATATAGGCACCACACATCAGGGACCACTGTCTCCTCAGCAGCTGGGTGCCAAGGGGAACAGGAGCCTAACACAGGGGCAGGCACAGTGCTGGCTGGCAAGAGGAGCCACATGCTTGACAAGGAGAAAGCCCAGTCAGTGACGAAAAAATCTGGGAACAGAGAGAGGGCTAGAGACAACACAACATGCCTAGACAAGGGGTCTAACAGGGCTAACAGGTTCACCTCAGGAAAAGAGTAAATTCACAAATCTGAGCTTAAATAGGACTCCTGAGACCATTTCAGGGATGGATGCCTCAGAGGAGGCAGGTCAGGGCCAGTAAAGCCCATTAGCATGTTCTGGGCCCTGCCAGTGTAAGACAGTGTTGCTGCCTCTTACTGCAGTGAGAAGGGAAGGATTTGGGGGAAAAAAATTAACTCAAAAACCTCATTTCTGTGTCTGCTTCCTCTTAAGCTTAAGGTTTTGTATTGTTCATCTTCTCTCTGCTGAGGACACAAGGTCTACAGCTCTTCTTAAAGAAAATAAAAGGAAAACACAGACTTCGCCCTTTAAAAACTAAAAGCTCAAATGAAAATAGTCCAGCAGGTCATCTCCTTAATGCCTAAATTATTTGAACAGCTGTATAACAAAGCTAACAGAATTGTCTCCTTTAGTTAGCGGCGAACCATTTTAAGTAAAAGTCAGAAAATATCAAAACATTTTATATTTAGTCTATACAAGTGCCGATTCAATGACATGTGTGGAGGAAACATTTCTTAATCTCTTGCTATTTACTGTGAACAACTGCATGCACAGCAGCTTTTCCTGTACTTGGATATTTTTTGACAATTAATTCCCAGCAAGTATATTTTAACTGGTGATAACATCAATGGGAATGGCATTGTTGTCGAGGGTTCAGGAGCTTTCAGTCTCATTTCATATCTGACTGGATATGAGCAGTCTCAGGTTACAGTTTAATTGTAATTATGGACTGTAGACCTTCAGTTTTTTAGGCATGAGCAAATCCCACTACAGTTCGGGCCATTGCTAATTTTTCCCACTATCATCATTGTTACAGGTGTGACTGCATGGGATTCTTGGAAGAACACACAGAACATGACGCAGTTCCCCATTATTATACTGTAATGATCACAAATATTATCATAGGTGTTAAGATTTAAAAGAAGTTTCAGCTGTGATTTGATTTTGAGGTGTTTTCTTCTCCTAACATTCCATTTATAGCCCATCTCAGATGAGAAATTCTGGCCATAACCTATGTTTGAAATCAAAGAAACAAATACAATGATTATGCCTTTTAAAGGAGGGATCTTGGCATTGTGCTGTGTTCTCCAGTTCATGGAAAACAACTGAATGATGCCAAATCCCTGGCAAAGGATCTATAAGAGAAACTGATTGCCAGGGAGAGATGGCAGAAATGCCTGCCACCTTCCCTGAGAATCACAGCTAGTCTCTTGGTTTGTACTGGAGCTGAAAAGGGCAAAATTATATTTGCCATCTTTACTTTGAGGATTTTGACATACCCGAAGAAGGAACTCACCTCTGTTGTAGTAATTCTTTGAATAATAAGAAAATTTCTGACACTTTCTCCCTTCCACAGTTAAAACCAGTTATTCTCTGGTGTTACAGAATCACAGAATCAGCCAATATTCTGAGTTGGAAAGGGACTCGAAAGGATCAGTGAAGTCCTATTCCTGTACAGGACAGTCCAAAGAACCCCACAATGTGCCTGATAACATTTTCCAAATGCTTCTTAAGCTTTGTCAGGCTTGGTGCTGTGACCACTTCCCTGGGGAGCAGCTCCAGTGCCCAAACACCCCCTTGGGTGAAGAACCTTTTCCTGATATCCAATCTAAACTTCCCCTGACCCAAGTTCAGGCCATTACCTCAGATCCTGTCACTGATCATCAAAGAGAAGAGATGAGTGTCTGCCCCTCCTCTTCCCCTCATAAGGAAGTGTAACTGCAGTGAGGTCTCCCCTCAGCCTCCTCTTCTCCAGGCTGAACAGAACAAGTGACCTCAGCTGCTTCTCATACAAGTTCCCCAGATCCTTCACCATCCTCATGGTCCTCCTTTGGATACTCTCTAATAGTTTCATATCTTTCTTATGTTGTGACCAAAGCTGCCCCCAGCACTCGAGGTGAGGCTGCCCCAGTGCAGAGCAGAGCAGGACAATCCCCTCCCTTGCCTGGCTGGCCATGCTGTGCCTGATGCACCCCAGGACAGGCTTGGCCCTCCTGGCTGCCAGGGCACTGCTGGCTCAGATTCAACTTGCCAGAGACCAGGACCCCCAGGTCTCTTTCTGCGGCACTGCTCTCCAGCCTCTCATGCCCCAGTGTGTACATCCAGGGTTCCCATTTCAGGTGCAGAATCTGTCACTTGTCTTTGTTAAACTTCATAGAGTTGGTGATTGTCCAGACCTCTGATTTGTTTAGGTCTCTTTGAAGGGCATCTCTTCAAGGGAGTCAACAGCTCTTCCTAATTTTGCATCATCTACAAACTTGCTTAGTATCCCTTAGAGTCCTGCATTCAAGTTGTTTATGAAGATCTTGAAGAGAACTGGGCCTAAGATGGAGCGCTGCAGAACCCCACTAATGCCTGGATGGCTGCAGCACCCTTTCAGTGTAACCCTTTGTGCCCAACCCATGAGCCACTTGCTCACCCCTCACATGATGCTCTCATGCAGCTGAAGATTGGACATTTTGTCCAGAAGGATACCATAAAGAGATAGTGTCAAAAGCTTTGCTGAAATTCAAGATTGCATCAACTGGTTTCCCTTGATCAGCTAGGTGGGTTACCTTGTCTTAAAAGGAAATCAGGTTTGATAAGCAGGACTTCCCCTCATGAAGCTGATGAGCGTATAGTCCTTCAGGTGTTTTCCAATACCCCCCAGAATAATCTTTTCCATTACTTCACCAGGCACTGAAGTGAGACTAACAGGCCTGTAAAAATTAAACCCTAGTTTTTCCTAGCTCCATTGTGCACTGTATCTCAGAAGTGAACCCCTGAAATATTTCACAGAATCAGAGAGAAAGATTTAGGCTGAAATGTAAATATAATACTTCATTATCTTTATTCACACAAAATTATTTGTTTATAATGAGATAACAAAAATCGGGAAAGAGCAATGAAGATAAAGTAACAAGATAGAAATACTTGTATTTGGTGAGGAAAGCTCTTCTTCCTTCCCTTCCCTTCCCTTCCCTTCCCTGTTTTAGGTCCTGGCCCCTCCTCATGGACAGGAAATCTCTCTGCTTTGCTGTCTCAGGGCTCTGCTCCTTCCCACAGCTCCCTCCTGTCACCCCAAGCTCTCGGCTCTTTCTCCTCTGCAGGGACNACCTGACAGAATTCTGACTTTTCCTGTAGATTCTTTTCCCCTCCTAAGAAAGCCACAATTGTGGTGCCCAATACTAAATAAAATTTAGTATGACTCCAGAAAGTTTTAGGACAAATAGCAAATGTCATAAAATCTTGAGACTGTGTGTTAGTGGATTCATGAGAATCCAAGTAGCTATAGGGAAGGATTTTCCTGCCTGAGAAGATGGTACAGGGAGTTGTGTGACGTGGGATCCAGCATGCTGGTGGGCAGCTACACTTCAAAGGAAGGAGGCTTGAATCAAATAAGGCAAAGACACACTTGATTCTCAAATGAACTGACAGAAATGCATCTTGCCTTGAAGATCATCTTAACATTCCTAAATGTTTTATACATACTCTATTCATACCACTTTCATGTTACTTTTATGACAAACACAAATGATAAACTTGTTTTATTGCTCTTCTGAGGTACTTTTGTGTCCAATTAGTTTGGTACTACAGTTTGCTCTAATTAGCCTGGAAATACGCATCATAGTTAATTACACTGTACACCATTCAAGAGGCTGGAAATAATTAAATATGTTTTCATTATTCAACTGGCCTGGAAAAAGTATACACATTTCAAGCACTAGTCCTGAAATGGTCTTTCAGATGCTGGCAGTCAGTTACATCAAAACTTTCAAAGAAGCCTGAATATGTTGTTGGAAATACACAGCAACAGTTGAAACAATGAGCCCTATGAATTAATGTAAAATACACTCTGTCCTTTAAGGAACTATATATCTCTGTGGAACATCAAACAAAACAAAACAAAGCAAAACAAA
>VZRL01003807.1:530271-568075 GCA_013397895.1 Origma solitaria
GAGACTGTGTAAAAAATATTAATTTAATAGCAATGAAGAATACTTAACATAAACAATAGTATATAAGCAGTGAAGTTAATTGAAACTACAAATATAGAAATCTTTGAAAATCAAGCCAGCAAAATTTTTTTTCAGATTTGTCAAGTAATTAAAATTCAACAGTTTCACTACAAAATAGTGCACTGTGATATCTGAACAGGAGATTATCTTTGTTAAGAAACATCATTTTTGATGGTCCTGCACTAAATGTCCTCTGATTCAAGTGTAGTTTTATTTTTACTAGAGGTCTGAGTCTACAAAGGATTTAGGTGACTTTAAAAAATGGGTGAATAGGCTCCCCGCCTGTGGGGAGAGAGAGCATTCAGTGATCTAAAGCCCTCAGAGCAGCACACTAAAAGACAGTGATAGGGTCTGGAACCACTTAGTGTCCCCCAGCTCAGCAATCACTAGACAATAATTAGCCAAGAGGGAGACTCTGTGGTCAGGAACACACCAGAAATGTCACCCACACCTAGGTCTCAGTGGAATGTAGCGGCCATATCTCACCTCCAGCCCTGAGCATCCTGCTGGAGGGAAAATCAGTTTGTTCCTTTCATTGAGTTACAGAAAGGGTAAGGTTGGAAGGGACCATGGTGGGGTCATCTAGTCCAACCTCATTTTCCTCACACGGAAATGGGCAGATTTCATGCTTCATTTTAAAAATAACCCACAGAACCAGGTCATCACTACGGAAGTGTAAGCTTTTCATTTTGGACAGCCAGGTCTGTCCTGAATTGCCTCAGATGTATGTTGTATATCTGAGATATATATCGTATCTATATATGTAGTATATCTACGACCTCCTCAGTTGGTCTGCTCACCTCTACTGTGGGTGCACCAAACATTGGCACTTTGAGAGCCTCTTGCAGAATTATCACTCTTTCACATGAAATCTGAATTGAACAGTAAAGAGCTTTTAGAAAATCAGCTCTTAGATCTGTGGAGAAGCTGGAAGTTACATTTTGGTAAAATTTTCAACGTATAACAAATCTTCCAGATTCCAAACTCTCCAGGAAGGTAAGTTTTAACAGGAGTGACATAAGAGAGGGAAAATTGCTGTGGCTGGTTAAACTTTTAAAGTATAATTTGTAGAGAGAGGGAAAAACAACCACAATAGAAATAGAAAATGCAAGTAGTAAAATCAAAAGCAAGACTTAATTGTTATGAAAATGGTAAAATGAGATTTTTTTAACATTGCTGTGATCTTTTCCCCCTCAAAATGAAACTTTGCAAATTGCACCTCATATAAGAAATGTAGTTTTGGAAGAATCATTAATTTCAACTGAATATGATCCCCTCAAGATTTCTTTGACCTTGACTATTTCTTAGCTGTTTCAAGAGATTCATTCTGAATAGACACAAAATTTACATTTAAATCTGCTTGTGGTCAGAGCATTTAGAAAGGTTATCAGGTGAAACAGACAACTAGGAGAAAAGTTCTTTCTTTATCAGGTACTGCAAACTAGTTTTTACAACCTACTATCTCCAGTGGTTTGGGAAAGCAGGGATATGCTTACTGTGAATATCAGCAAGAAATAGTTTGCTTCAGCTTGCCTTTACAAATGAAGCAAAACAGATACAAAATTTGTTGCTCGTGAATTTGCAAATTTGAAATAACCCATTCCTTTTTGAAGCTAAGACAAATGAAATTTAACCACCTTATAAAATATTTTTTCTATTTAAAAATGTCATTTGTATGATCTGACTTTTTCTCATAACTTGACAGCTATATTAAACAAAGAGAAATTTAAACCTGGAACAAATATGCCTTCACTGTTGTAATTTGAACTTCAAGCAGTAACAAATTCAAATGTCAACAGTGAAAAGTATTCAACCTAAAACAATATCAAGATTAGAAGAGGCATTTTCTTCTTTTCATTATGTTAATTTGAATTTCTAAACATGATTGTTTCAAATTATTGACTTACACAAATTAAACATACTTTTACTTAATTGAAGCCATTCATGAACCACCAAACTCTTTTTTA
Organism: Origma solitaria; assembly: GCA_013397895.1. Taxonomy (NCBI): domain Eukaryota; kingdom Metazoa; phylum Chordata; class Aves; order Passeriformes; family Acanthizidae; genus Origma; species Origma solitaria. Next base: position 532,299 of record VZRL01003807.1, read on the forward strand.
AAATTATGCAAGGAGGCAAAAAAAGTTTTAAGTAAATTTTTATTTTTATTTTACAATGAGAGTGAAGCTGTGTAAAATCCTCCTGAACCAAACCAAGAAAGTTTTGGTTAGTAAGTGAAAGCAAAATAGTCATGCCTTAAGGATGATACCTTTAGCTGCAAATACTTTTGTTTACTATTGCAGTCAAAATACACATCTCTGGTGAATAGGTGTCTATTCAGAATCTAACTGAAAACCCACTGAAATAATTAAAATTATTTTCACTCACCTCAAAGGGCCAGTGTAATCTGATGGCCTAACCTGCTGAAATGCAACTGTGTGCGCTTTCACATGTCCATTTATAGCACTAGGAACATGCAACAGTTTGTACAGAAGCTGCTTTACTTTTAAATGGGATGCATAGAGCTCACAAACTTATTTATATGAACTGGATATATATTTCTCTGCCCATTGATATATAGCAGAAACATTCTTGAATTAACAGGAAAAATAGAGATGATAGTATTACTTTTGTAGAGTTTCTATCTGAATAATGATGGTGTGATTTACACCAAAACCATAAATGCGTAATTTGGTGATTTCCTCTTAAAACTATAACTTGACAGCAATGTTAGATGAGTTTGGTATAATAAAAATCACCCCATTGCATTTGTTTCTGCCATATTATATTTTAAAACACCCTGCAAGTGACAAGAACAATAAAAGATTATCAGGATCTAATTGCTCCTGCATTGAAGACACTTCACAAAATTTGAGACTGCCTGACCTAGTCCCGTAATGTCAAGCAGAGCTGATTGGCAAATTTACTGAATGTCCACATTTTCCTTAATGAAAGGAAAATGAGGAGAAACTGAGCATTACATTAATACGTTCTAGTCCAGCAGCTCTATGCAAAGCTGAGAACTTCAGGAAAAGGTTTGTACTTCAACCTTGGGCTGCAAGACAGAATTTTTTGCACACCTTGGAGTCCACAGAGAGTCCTTGAAAGAAAAAAATTTCTGACACAAAGTCATAGGAAAATAACAAAACTTTAACACTTCAGCCTTAAAAGGGTAATTTTCAACCCTTATTTTGTTCTTAAATGTAAATAACAATCACATAAGATTCCATCTCTTTTAGCCCTATGTGAATTTTAGGCTAACAGCCTTTTGGCTGTTTTCTGGGGGACTGAGTATAGTGTTATTGATTTCAAGCAGCTTGGAGGATGCGAGGCTGCTGAACTGAGGCCTCTGCAACAGCAGAAGGTGGTGTTGGTGTTGTGACAAGTAATACAGTGGCAGCAATTTAATGAAGCATTTCCTTCTGTACATTAGTTAAAAATTAATTTAGAACCTGGGAGCCTGATTCTAATTTCAAGAAAATCAATGTTTAAACACCCACGGAATTGTACAAGTGAGAGATAAACTTCCAAATTATTGACTGCTGCTGCTTATGTCACCTGTTTGCAGTTCAGGTGTCTGGTTTCTTAAGGGATTTTAGAAAGATTCAAAGTATTTCCTTATCTCAAACACTGAGCAAACTCAGACAGACTCAGACATAATCTGTATCACAGGAGGACCAGTCTGACAAGCCAAGGAGATGCATCACTCCCATGACACCCCGGATTTTTATAACACCTGGAATTACAGTAAATAGCTGACGCTTCACCTTTGCTCTCCCAGCTGTTCAGAGCAAGCAGATCCAGTTCTGACTGTGCTGGATCATCACTGCTTTTCCATATATTAACAAAAGGATATCTTACCTAGACAAACAGTCATGGCTCCAGCCCCTCAGTCACCTCTCAGTCTGCTGGTCTTTCAGGATCTCCTTACTTCAGCAGCATGATCATAGACATGATTGCTTAAGGCTAGGAAAAGTCAAGACTGTAGGAAGTATTTGTCATTGAAATGAGTGATAGTGCAGCTTTCTGAGACAGAAAACAAATTAAGTAAAAAAAAAGCACCAGTTTCTTGTAAAAGCTTGTCTGCTTTTTCCAGCTGCAGTTGGTTCAGCTTCAGATAGTTTAACAAAATTGCTTCTCCTTGAGGGTGGGTGGTCACACCTATATAACATACAGATCTACCAAAACAAAAGTGGTAATATTAGTATAAATCTGATCTATAGTAGCTAGGACTTCATGTAACGTGAAATCAAATTTGAACAATTAGAACACCGTGTTTAGAGGCAATAAAGAAATGTTTTTCCTTCACATTCTGAAGACTTGTGCTCTTTTTTCTTTTTTATTCAATTCCTTTTGGGATGTGATATTACGATTATATGTACCCCAATTTAATAGATCAGGGTAGTTCTGTATCAATCACCAGAAAAGGCAGGGTTATGCTTATTAAGAATTTGAAGGATAGTATATAATTAGATGCAAATCATGAGCAGAAGAGATCATTTCTTTGCAGAGCAGAGCATAATAAAAATTCACTCACTTTGTTTGATTAAAATATACACCTTGTAAATTGTTCTTTTAGATGATTAGATAGTGAAAGTTAGGCAGCCTGACTGAGGCAAGGAGAATAACAAAATCACAAAAACAATAGAAAGGGATTCTTTAATCTTTTCAATGGAGCTGGTTGGTCCAAAATTCATAATAAAATTTTAAACAAAGTCCAATAGAAAATAAGCCTAACTTTTGTATTATCTGATTCTACCTGTTTTACTACTTTATCTACTATATTTTTTGTGTAATTATATGTTTAAGTATCCTCACCAGCAGTATGTTCTTACCTGTAATGACTGCAAGTAGATATGAATAGGTGTGGGAGGAAAATGAGATTCTCTGTTTTGTAAATAGATAGTTTGCCTTTCTACTGTTTCTTTTTAACCTTAATTCACTGCAACCTGGTCAACATTTTTCTGACAATCAAAATATTTAGTTGTGCTAAATTTTGAATGTTTATTCAGATTTTTTTAACTCCAGAAAAAAGGTAATTTTGTTGGATAGAACAAATGTTACATGTAGTCCTGTTTCTTGCTATCAGGATTGATGAAGGGAAATGCAAGAAGAGTAGTTTCTCTGCAGAACAGTGTAGAAACACAACAAAATTTATTAAAGACCTGCTTTCTCAGTACAGTTTAACAGCTTCCTCTGATCTGAAGTTCAAGGTCTTCCTGAGTAGCAGGTTTTAGCTTATGTTTATTAGCCTTTGATAGATTATTCTTTTTTAAGTCTGCTTAATGAGTTTTTAAATGTATGTAAATTTTTGGCATCAGCAAATACTTTAGCAACAAGTTGCACAAATTAATACTTTTTTTATGTATGAAAAAACCAAAACATGTTGTTTGGTTTGAGCCTACTCTACGAAAACTTAATTTGCTTTCCATTGCTTCCTGTATTTAGAGACGCAGTGAATAGTCATTGCATATAAACCTGCCTTCCCCAGGCGAATAATGCTGCTTTAGATCTCTGTAATTCTTCCTTTGTTTGTGTCTTTTCTGTTTTGTATAATCTTAATCTATTTGTATGTACTTAATATAGAAACAATTTGTTTACTTAATCAGCTTTCTCTCCTTTCAATGCACTTTGTCTTTTTTACTATATCCCATTTTAGGTTAAGAAGATCAGAAATTAATTAATTGTTGAATCTATGGGCACTTAACATATATGGTACTACAATGATGTTTTCCTTTTCATACTCAGTCCCTTTCCCAATACTTCCTAGCACACAATTGATTTAAGGTTTTTGGTTTTTTTTCATAACAGAACTGAACAAAATAAAATATGTAAAGGCTTATAAAAGACTTCTTTTGCTTTCTAGGGAGGAGACAAGGAGGAATAAATTTTAACATAAAATATGTAAAACTTAAATCTACAGGATCTTGAAGTTAAAAAAAAAAATTTGTCAAACTAGAATCTTACCATAAACTGAGTGATCTAAATAAATGCAAACAATAAATAAGTACTATATTTAATTAATTTATTGAAAAGATTTGAAAAACAATTGCACAAAATGCCCTGGGCAGAATCCCTTCCACACCCTGGCATTTTCAGACTGACATTTCCTATCAATATTATATTTGGATATTCTTTTCAGCAACTGTGATGTGTTTAATTTTTTGCCCTAACATAAGAAAACCTTCAGTTCTCATAGGAAGTCACTGTAAGCAATAAACAATAAAAAAAAGCCTTTTGTGCACTCCAGTCTCCCATTTTGGGGAATGAAGCTAGATGAATTAGCTCATGCCAGCATTTCCATATCTTTTCTGGGAACACAGCCTTGCTCTCTGGAGCATTTCCTTGGCTGCCGTTCTACCCTTCCCCACCACGGAATTTGCACCACCAGCCTGTGCATGGGGGAGCATCACCCAGGATATCAGAGCTGCTCACAGCAACCCCCACGCACAGCCCAGCCCTGAGTTCCTGGCCATGTGCTCTCCATACCCCAAAGCAAGAAGGAAGCATTGCCCCTCTTCACTAATCATAAATGTGATTCCTGTTTTTGAAATAACTGATGCTTTTAAAAGGATTTTTTCCCTTCAAAGTCTCATTCTGAACTCTCTGACTTTGTGAATCCTATTTGCATGAATGATATTTGAAAAGAACTGTAAATGGCTTTTCCATTTTCATTTGAAACACACATTTAGACGAAAAGAACAAAACGGTTTTTCAATTAAAAAGAAAGGGAAATTGGTAAGGTGACACTCAAGAGTTTTATCAGGTCTTCAGTGATCTGTAGAAAGTTAAATATTTGTTTTGCAAAGCAAATTCCACAGCACATTCATCACCACTGTTCAGCTCTATGAGATAAAATTTAGCTGTGAGAGCACAAGGCAGAAGTCAGGGCTCTGGCATGCCATTAAAAATGCAGGTGCTGAATCTCTTTCTGACCTAGAAGATGTCACTTAACTTTAAATCTTTCACCTACCAGATTTAAATAGGCAACAATTGCTTCTACCTCTATCACAAGGAGCTTGTGGAAATCATGTTTACCTGGCTAATACGAGGGTGTGCAAGGAAGTGGAGATGTACTATTGTTTTCTCTCAAGCTCAGGATGTTTAGTCATGTATCGTGGTGTGATATGATAGGGACAACAAATATGGTAAATGCTCATCTACAATAGTTATTATGATTATTACCTCTGCATTTTTGTTTAAACATAGTAGCATAAACTGAAATTACTGGTAGATTCCAGCTGCTGAGGAGCTGACCTTGAGTTTGAGAGCATCTCCCTGTTCCTTCCACCACATCACAGCCACATTCAAAGGTAGAGGAAGGATGTAGTGTCCACACACACACACACAGAGCTGCTGAACACAGGCTGTGCTTCAGTTCTGGGGAGACTGAAATAGATAATTCCCTATTTCCCTTGCACAGTCAGGGTTACCCAGGAAAGATGTATTACTTCCATGATCTTTCTGAGAGCGAAATCTCTAAAACAGGCAAATGGAGGTCTTAATGGAACAAGCTGGCTTTAGTTCGTGTTTACCCTAAAGCCTCAGCACACTGTTCCAGCAGCATAAAAGACTATAAAATTCAAATAGGTTATGTTTACAGCCACTGTAAGGCCTTTTTACAGCGTGCAAGTGATAGAAACAAGAAGCAGGTATGCCTGCAAAGTACTTTGAAGGGAGACTTCTTTTACAAATTGGAAAGCATCATAATCTTTCAACTCACTGTCTCAAGAAGGTTTTTTCAGCCTTTCCTCCTTTTGTTGTGAAGAAAGGCTTGGCTGCAATCACTTTACACTTATGGCTGACAAGAATATGTGGCACTGCCATCCATGACAGTATCCTCACTAACCTGATGAGCATGCTGGGGAGGCTTGCTCTCGCCAGATCTTTCACCACCCCAAAGGCTGTCAAGCCTGTTGTCACTCACATGTTTTGGATTGTGGCAGATCCAGCATGGGGGTTGTGTATGTGGGAAGCTGAAAAGTTACAAGAAATAGGCATAAATTAGGAACAGAAAGGAGATTAAAAAAAAAGAATATAAGGAGGTCTTTCTCACTGGTAGTATACAATAAACTATAAACAATGATCCCCAGTGTGCTCAAACTCTCTGGTAAAGGAATTGTAAATGCTGTTATAATGAACAGTTATGCTTCAAGCATATCTCTAACTTCCTTAGGTCAGATTTTAAATTCTTTATTCAGTCATTAGTGCAGATCTTGAAACTAATATGATTTCTTTTTTTTCTTCACTCCAGATAAAGAATTGTAAATTTGGCCTTTTGTGTCTGTATGATTCATTCCTGCAGTGTCAAACTGAAATCTTTAATGTTTGGGTTTGATAACCTATGGTATACAAGCAATTTATCAAAAGTGTTATTAAGTTAAAGGCTAGCTGATTACAAAAGATTTTTCTCTTTGATTTACCAAAAGTGACACAGTAACCAAACACACACATTCGGTTGTGTGCAATTTATCTATATGACAATTTTATCTCAGAAAAAGGAACAGAAAAGGGATAAATAGGTCAGACACTCCGAGCCCTACTTTCCCATCAAAAGTCAAACTGAAGAGTTGCGTATGGAATGAAGAAGTGCTCATGCAAATCTCTGGTATGACAGACCTTAATCTCTTCTCACCAAAATCACTACAAATTAGAGGGCAGCCCAGGAAAGCCAGCATGCCAATATCAAAGAGTACAGAAGAAAGCCACTCCCAGAGTCCTAGTTATGTAAAAAGCAGGGTGCTATTTGGAAGCCTCACCCTTAGAGGAAATCTGATATGTATAAATTAACTTTCTTAAGAGAAAAGAACCTTGATGACTCTGTCAAGGAGGGCTGTAGATCTGGATGTTGGAAATAGGAAGCAAGGGTGACTGAAACACCATGGTGCAGTGGTTCACACTTTATGTTTAACCAAAATTATTTTAAGTTGCTTAAACAAGGATATGTAGCATCCAGAAGATTACATGCCTACAAATTGTTAGAAAGGCCACAGGAAAAAAAAAAACCAACTATAAAGAGGAAGCTGAAGTGCCTTAATTTACTAAGTCACTAAGGTCCTAAGACTGTACTTAGCTGTGATATTCAAGCTAAAAATCAATCATGAATTCTCATTAATCACCACAGGAACTTGCTGTTTCATGGGCCCAGTGCACCAAAGCATTAAATGTTCTCTACCAGTGACACACCTATTTAGCACTTTGCAGGAGCTCTGCTCCCCTAGTCTTGATTTAAAAGACTGTGATACATATTGTACTCAAGCCTAGTAAGAAAAATCAAGGAAAAAATAGCTAAATCAGAATAAATGAGGTAAATGAACACAGATTTCCTAAAAGCTGTGTGAGGATTATACACACTAATTTCTCTTCAGAAGATATACAAAGCAGTGATCTTGCCCTTGCTATCAATGAAGTCAACAGTCCACTGGACTAAAAATATGCCATAAAAGTGCCTGTAACCTTATCATTCTGTCCCACCACTTTTGTGCTTCAGTTTATTTCAGGCAAGCCAATTCTTATTTCTGACCAAATTTATTTAAGAATTAGGGCCACTGGTGGTAAAACCTAACAGGTTTTGTCCACTAGTCCATTAAGGAGCTATTGTAAGGGAGAGACTTGAAGGGAAATTAAAGAGAACACTGACTTGAGATAACTACATACAACCAGCTGTCCAGTGAAACAAAAGCCCTCAGCTGTAAATTGGTTAAAATTTCTTGGCTTGGAGGACAAAGGATATTTGCAGCATGAGATCACATGATCCTCTCTCTGAGCAATAGGTATCTTCCCAGGAAATCTGACTATGCAAAGACAGAACAGCAGTGAAAAAGCATGCAACTTTCAGAAGTCATACCTGTAAATAACCATAAAAACTTTCTCTACTGTACTTTTTGTGAGCCATAAGTCACATTTTTTCAATCCCAATTATGAAACTACAGGGTTATTAGTTACTAAATGTTGAGCTACTGCTGAGCTAATGTTGAATGCATGCTAGCACAGCCATGAGGGTGATCCCTAGAAGACCCTCTCTGGGAGATAAGAGTAACCAGAGCTATTTAAAAGGGAAATTAAGCAAGCAGGTAAAATAATTTATATAAATATGTTGTAAATCATTATCTCACACTGCTGAGGTCCTTGATAAGTTGATATTTTCTGTCTGTCTCTCTTTATCTATGCCACCGTGCCAAAAGGAGCAACATTAGTGTCTAATAGAAATATCCTCAAAGGTACTAAGGCAATTTTCTTTCTTTTGTACTTCAGAATATAGTCAGAGATATGTAGAGAAGCAGGGTGGCTGATTCCTAAGCTTTGTTTAAAAGTAATATTCAGATCCTATCTGTTTACTCATGGGCACAAAATAGAAAGTTTTCTTTTGAGAAGACAGTGCAGAGATGGCTCTTTGGATATTACTTTTAGCTCAGGAGTTCAGCAGCTCTAGGAAGAAAATTATCTCTATGGGATCAGAAGTTCAGAGCAAAGTTCAAGCTACAGCTTTTGCTACACAGAAATTCGGAGCTTTTTTCATTCTTTTGCTACTTACTCACTGTCGCAAGAACGTGACATGAGAGCAAAGCCACTGTCTGGATAGGGAACAGTGACTAGAATCACTATTTCCATCTATCTGTGGTGTCCCTTACAACTGATACCCTTTTTAATTGTCCCTAGACCCAGAAACTGATGTTTCTCTGTTCATAATTAACATGTGTAATGATGCTAAGCATTTCTCAAAGACATAACACCAAAATAAAAAATCGCATTCATATGAAGGAAGATTACAAAGATCCTGTACTAAGAAGGAAGAAATAACAATATCAGAAACACACTGGGCACAGAGATTAACTTTTCAGGAGTTTTATAAATGTATCAAGTCTTCAAAATGAAGCTACAAGTTCTTTGTGGAAAAATTCTAATGAATGAATTTATAAATGTATTTCTAACTTCTTCCTGGAACTCATGAATTATTTCTCCATTTTTCACAGATGCAAACACTGGTGAAATGACTAATGTAGTTTGGTCTATAAAACATAACTGGAAAAGTCATAGCTGCAACAGTGAAGTATCTCTTCATTTTTTCTTCCTTCCCTCTTCAAGTCAATTCCCATTAGCTCCACCCCGAAGAGAGAGAGATTTCAGTGCTCCTGAAACAGCTGTGGCTGTTCCTGCCACAGCATATGCCTTGTGCTGGCTGCTGTCTGCTTTTGTCCTTGGTAGGAGAGTTTTACACTTATCCTGTCATCTTTCTGAGGCAGCTCAAAACATACTGAGAGGAGAAAATCAGAGTTAAAATCCAAGTCAAGCCAAACTCTGAACTAATGATTACCCAAAGTAGACAAACAAGGAAAGATGTCACCACTGACCTTCACATTACCCCATTTAATCTTATCCAAATAGTCAAGAAGAGAAAGAAGAAAAGAAAGACCTCCTTATATTATTTTTTTTTCCTTCTTAACCTGGATGACCAGGATACACCCTGACCAACAGTGAGAGCATTCCAAATGGATGGCTTCCATGCAATGCTGCCAGGGTGGGATACCAGGCTACATCAGCCAGGCTGTATTCTGTGATTTCTGAGGCTCTCAGCCACGGCTTGAGGTCTGATTTACTTGACTAGCCCACTAATTGTCTTTACATGGAATTCTGAGGATAAGTAAGTGAGTTTTAATGGTGAAATATAATGCACTTTTTTCATGTTTTGTAGATCAGTCTCACCTACTCTTTTCATTTACAGTGATTCTTGAGGATGCAAGTTACTAGCTTCATTTAAGGAAGTTATTCTCATGGCTACATTTCTTTTTTTCTTGTAGTAACAGAGAGGTCCAAACTTCAGTCTTAAGCACCACAGGCTGGACCAAAGGAAACCAAAATGCAATCTTAGAATCATGCAGTAATTTTGGATAGAAAGGACATCCAGACTCCACCACTCTATTCTTGCTGTGAAATCAGTGCTCCTGTAGGGACTCAGTAACTGGCATATGGAGGGATATGTCTGTGGTTCCATACATGCGAGATCTTTTATTGAAAGTGCTTTGATCAAGCTTGATTGTCCCTTTTCATTCTGTTTAATAAAACAGTACAGATGGAGCTCTCCAAACAATGAAAAATTGCTCTTCTGTGTGCCTAAGTGAAAAATACTCCATGGAGTTTTTAATGGGATTAGCTAATGCACATAGAAAATAGATCTTTCCTGAGAACCATGTCATATCTTTCAAGCAGATATTACAGGCAGAAGGAAAAGGGAGCTGGAGAGAATCATGTTCTTCTTAGTAGTGAATGGTTGTCTTTTGTTGCTTGAGGTATCAAATAAAAGAAGAAAGGTTCAGCAAGATCATAAGTAGCATGGGCCGAAAGCCAACATCTTAGACAGGGAAAAAGGTGGAGAGCAGGAAACTCAGGATATGACAGATCCACTGACTATTTCATTTCCTTTGAAACACAGACTTTTTCTGCTTTTCATTAATGATCTCAATGATTATTTCCACTCCCTTTGAGTGGGATACTCGATAACTTCCAATCAATTAGACAAGACTATAGAAAGACTTGTCTCTTCCTGGCTTCTTGTGGCTCTGGTCTAGGCATTTCCTAAGTCAATACACTTCTCTTTTAATAATATCAAGAGTGACCTTTAGAGCTGAAGCCAAAATACAGGGGGTGAGGTGTGACATTAATACTGCTGCAGTGGATTAACTTATTCTATAGTATCAAATGTGAATTTGATGAACACAATAGCCAAAACTTGACCCAAAAGAGATCTGTCAGTGATCAGTGAATATGCTATTTTCAATGCAGGTAAAATCAGGAATAACTCTGCTTATTATAAAGATTGAGAGGACATAAACTATTCATGAATCAATCAACGAGGTTATAGTGTGAGTTGTTCACTGATTCATATGCCATTTGTATTTGATTTTGCTCTGCATTAGATACCTTTATCTGCTATTTTTAATTCTTGCCTGAGAAAACTGCTCACTCAAATTTCATGTGCTTCCAACGCCAAATATAGATACAAATTTCTTTGGATTTTAGACATATGTATGGTGTTAAAATTCACAGTGATGCATGTTAGGGAAGGATTCTGTTCTCATTTCACACTTCTGACAATCTGGAGCACCTCTTTTTACTTCAGTGAAGATACAGTAGTTCAATCATAAGAGAATGTGGGTCCTAGATTTCAGTATGGCTTTGTATCTTTGAAGGTGTATTTTTCTTCACCTTAAAAATATGCATCCCCTGAACAAAAACTTTGTACAACAATCTGCCCTTTAAAACAAAAGAACAAGAACAAAAGGTGGGATTACGTCAATGTATTAACCTCAGGCATCAGACTTCAGAAAATATTTCAAATTCTAAAGGTTCAGAACTACCTTGGAAAGGTAAGGTACCTTTGAAAATACTCTAGCAATAAATCTGCTTTGTAAAAACCATTCTCAAGTAAGTTAAGATCATAGTCAATAAGCAACTACACAATAAACAGCTACAAATAGCTATGCACTCTCCTTATAAAAAAGAATACTGGCTTAAACCAGCAGAAGAATTTGGCTAATGTGGCATGTTTTATGCATATATAGGAACTTCTTAAATATAAGGGTAATGTTTGAAGAAAATGCCTAATTTACCCATGCAAAGGCTGTTAAGGCTTCTACAAAGCAGAAAATTAGTTAATGCACTCAAGACCTTGTTGTCCTTAAATTACATACCATTGTAACAGCTTAAAGGCAGTTATTCAGGCTTACATTTCTTTCCATGCCTGATACCAGTACTGATGAATTTAGTGAAAAACTGTTGAAGATGTTTACTAAAAGTGTAGGGAGATAAGGTGCTCACAAATAGCTTTTCATTTTACTTGGTGAATTCTGGTATCTTCAAATTTAACTGGTTACAATCTGTCAAACAGACATGAATGAAAACCTCATCCTAAAATTCAGATAGAATTTTATTCAAAACTTCCCTAGAAAATTGATTAAATGAAACAGGAGCACAAAAAAAAAATAAATAAATTTAAAAAAAAAAATTTACTAAATCTAGGTAATGGATTCTTCACTAAGTATTTTTAGGGCTTCATCTTACAAGAGTTCATAGTCTGAATCCCCTTCCTAAACTCCTGTGTTAATCTGTGCCAAAGTGGATCTATATCTCCAATGAGTGTATGAAATGAATTCCATCACTCTTATTTATTTTCTGTCTTTTTTCATGTAAATTGTGAATCTTAGGGACAAAATGTGCTATTCCCAAGTACCCTGTGAAAAGTAAAAGTGAGGGAAGACAAAGAAATAGAAGACCTTCTCCTTCTATACTCAGAAGAACCATGGCAAGGGAAGCATCTCCTTGGGCCGCTGCCATTATCCCAGCTCTACAGCTGCCACCAAAATAGCACAGTAACTGGAGACACAGAAATATCACAGATAATTATATTCCCTTTAGTTAATTCCAAAACCACAGCCATACTTTTCAAATGTCACAGTAGTGCTGGCAAATCAACACTTGCATGCATTTGACTGTGTTGTGAGGGATTCTAAGGTCAGCCAGGGCTACCCTGGCCTGGCCCCGGTGTCACCCTGCCCCAAGAGATCCTGCAGATCACAGCCAGGGAGGAGTCCCTGTGGGGTGAAGTGCTGGTTGCTTTAGCTGCATTTACACATACAAACTCTTGCTAATGCCTTGCTGGCTCATAGAAAAATGTTGCACTGACATTTGCTGTAGCTCTTTGCTTTGCTGAGTCAGTTTCCCTTAAAATAAAGACTTGTTCGCATGCACATCAGCAGTTAGTCCAAGTGGCCTCATATTTGTTATCCTCATTGGGTATATGCTATATAAGCTAGCTTGCATATTTTCTCTTTCTTCTAAATTTGTATTTCGCATTTCTCTTTTAACAAAGAGCAACGTGATAAACCCTTATTTTCTCTGAAGTTGCAAGACCTCCCAAGCTCTTCTTTTTATTTTTTAATTCAGATTTAGTGCTGTGCTTATTCTCTTTTTTTTAAACACTTGTTTTAAGATATAATGTTGACTATTTTGAAATAGAAACAGGTAGGATTTAAAAAAATTATTAATGAGGTAAATATGTATTTGTGGGGTACAGTTTTACAATTAGCTGAAAATGGACCATAACTGTGGCCACCAATTAGGCAAAATTTTTGATGGTTTCATATCTTTATCATTGAAGGAAGGACTTAATAGATGAGTTGGGTGACATTAATGTTCATAATTTTAGAATGAGTATTGCTATCTGGGAAACGTGAATGTGTAAATTGAAGGTTGATTGCAAAATTTCATTTAGAAACAAATGAAAAAAAGGATTAAAATTATGATCCTAATCAAGATGAACTTAGTCATATAGAAAGTGCATTGAATTAATGTTGGAACATATGATCATTCTAATATGTAATAAAAAATTACTTGCTTTGTCTTGACTATAGTTTCAGAAAGAATTAGTTGGATTCAGTCCTGCACCAAAAAAAAAGATTTTGGCTGCACTGCAAAATCTTCTTTGTATAAGTCGAGATTTGAATGCAAACTGAAATAGCAATTTAAACCTAGAGTAGGTTTACTTATTGTGGTTTAGCTACCTATTTACAGTTTAGCTGTGGGAAAAATAAAATAGAATTTTAAAGAACATATTGTACATAAAAACTATAATTCATATAATGGCTTCACTCTTTCTGTATATAAAATTTAACTGTACTAATATATAATACTAATATACTTAGCAAAAATCTTGCATATATAGATCATACTCATATGAATGTCTTTATCTTGTGTAATAAAATATGTAACTACATCACAGCAATGAGTTGATAAAGGCTTTCTATCAAAATGCGGAAAGGAAAAAAAAAAGAAAAAATAAAAAGAGAAAAACCAGAAAAGAAAAAATGAAAAAAGAAAAGCCAGTGTTTGATCTTTGAGCAAAATGAACACTTGCTGAATTTTTTTTTTTTTGCCAGAACAACTGCATCTGGTTTTGCCAGCAAAGATAAAGCTGGATACTTTTTTTTTTCACACTTTATCTATATATGCTGCAAAACTTTCCAGAGGAGCCCAGGCCAAAGTCTTCCCAGAGTCTTAACTAGGATAGCTTATATCTCCATTACTCATCTTCCTTTGTTCTTTATGCTTTATCCCCCTGTTTTCACTGTACTTCAGAATAATTTGAAACTTGAGTCTTGCTTATGTTATAGCCATGATCAAAGGCTAAGTATTTTGGTCAGGTTTTGGGGTTTTTTAAATTATTAAATTGGAGTACTATCCGGAGAGCTTTTTAAAGCAGTAGAAACTGAGATTAATAGATTTATGGTTCTTTATCCTGCTGGAATTGCCTCTGTACTGGTGGTGCTTCAACAGACATGTTTCAAGTGGTACAATTCTGGGAGCTGACAAGGTTTTACATAGCTCACTTGGCAAAAGAGCAACTTACCGCAGGGTAAGAGTGTGAAATTACAGCAAAGTGGAAACTGCCAGGTGCATGTTCTTGTCCTGCAGAAAATATGGTGGAGCTTTCCCTTTACCTGCCAGCTTGTCAAACAAGGCATCAGGGCACAACATGCAGCATGCACTGGATGTAAAAAATCTTTTCACTGCAGAAAGCAAGGCAAGAACCATGGATGAGAAAAGGCATTACAAGTAACTACAGAACTGCTGGGTTTACAGCTAACTACAAAGAAGAATGTGAAGCACAACCTCTAGATACTTATTTATAAACCCCATACTCACTCCTTAGCACACAACTTTTATCACTCTTCTTATATTTCATCAGTGTCTGTGGCCCAAAAAGTCTCACTGAATGTACAGGAGCTTAAGCAGTCAAATGCAGACATCCTTATTGAGGGGCACAGAGGAGTAGCAAGAAAACCAGGTGAACATTAGAAAGTGCTCACACAAAGTCTGCTCCCTCCTATAGGTAATACCTTCTCACTCTGCCAGCTCCTCCACATGTAAATCACATCAATTTACACTCCATTTCACTGACTTATACTCTAGTAAGTGAGTGTAAGTAGGTCTTAAGGTGTCTAACTGAGCATAAAGGACTCTAAATTACACATTTTATGCATCACCTCTGAACTTAGCTCATAGGTTTTAAACAAAAGCAGAGTAATAAATCGATAGTTTGGAGGAGGGAGGACATGAAATGTATGTCCATTTTGGTTTCTCGAGGTTATCACTGTATTTCATCAAAACTAATAAAAAGGTCCTGCCTTTTTACTTGAAACACTATTGAACTCAAATAGAGATACACACCAAATTCTTAAAGCAATTATTTAAGCAGGCTAAAAAAAAAAAAAAAAACCAAAAAAACATGAAGATGCTAAATAAATCAGGTTTTGTCTTATTTTTCTGGGGTTTTTTTTTCATATCTCAGTTTTGAGCTGTCCCTAGAAAGAAAAGATTCAGAGAAATGCATGTTATTTTCTGTTTTGGACCATGCTCTGAAATCTCTATTGTTAAACTTCATTTTGATTCGCTGTCAATTCTACGATGGAATATGCGTTTAAGTAAATTGCTAATGAGATTTGTGGCAAAGCTATGAGGCTAGGAATAGCATCTCAGAGTCAGTAAAATAGTATTTAGAAACAGTGGAATCTATTTATTACCAAATTACTTACTCCTGATGTCAATTATTGCTACAAACATTTAATTAAATGGTGATGTAAATCTGATGAGCCTACTCAATACAAGCAAAGCCTGTTTTGCACTTCGAAAAGGTGAATAACAGAACTATCCCTCCATCATTCCAGTTAAAATTAATTGGTCTCCTGGAAGTCTAGTTATAGAAAATATGCAAACTCCCTGGTTCATCTTCCCCAGAATCTCATCTCCATTAACTCAAAAATGTACTAAGAATGAGGTTTCTCGAGGCAGAATAAAAGGACAATGTACTTTAATAATAGGAAAAATCCTGAGGGTTATATCTTGCTAAAGTGGGAGGTTTTTTTAGGATTTGTTTTTTACTGCCTTTTTTTCTTCCCCTAAATTAAGGGGAGGGTTTCTTTAAGGTATGGTGTGGAGCTGGAAGGGAAATAGTAGTTAAACTGGGAAAGCTGTTATTATTAGCGCTCTGCCTCCACAGTTTTAAAAGAGATTCTGGTACTTATGAGGATGGGGAATTGCATTGCTCCGTGACTTCCTCCCCGATAACAAGTTAATTAGATGCCAAGTGCTAAATGCTGGATTCTATGCATTCAAAGGGACACTTATGAAAACAAAAGAATTTGGCATCTAAATAACCTGTGTTTGCTTCGGGAAACATTTATTTATTTTAAGGCTTTAAAATAATGACAATCCATAGAATATAGCACTCACCCATCAGAGCGCATATTTCACCACAAAGGTCTTTTATTTCAATTCATTCTCAGAAATTATAATTACACACCAAGCTCACCCCACTAGTACTGCACTGTACAGCTATGAAAATCAAAAGAGTCTTTTTTACGCATTTGCTGAACCAGAGATTTTCTTGAAATCCTTTTATTGAAAGAATGCCCAGCATTATGAATGACACAATCTTTTGGTCTTCATTCAGACAACATTTTCAGTGCAATAAAAGCCATTTTCTGGTGTAGAGCCCATTAATTTACCCTTGGTTCAGCTGGTCAGAATTAAGAACAATTAGGAAGGGAGACTTTCTGAGTGTCAGAACAAGAAAGACACATTGAACTGCTTGAATCCTTGAAACACTAATGTTCTATTACATATCTGTCTTGTTTAGTGTCTAACAATAACCTGAAGGAGGTGATGAAGTTCCCTTTCTTCAAGTTTGCAGGTGACATCAAGGAGGGGAGGAACAGTCAATACAGCTGAGGGTGGAGGGACCCAGACTTGCTGAAGGAATGGGGCCAACGGGAGCCTCATCAAACACAGCAAAGACAAATGTAAAGTCCTGTACATGGGAAGCAGAGCCTCCTGTAGTGTTACAGGCTAGGATGGGTTGGTTCCAGGCTGTTCTGCTGAAAAATTCCTGGAGTTTGCAGTGGTTAGCAAGCTGAGAATGAGCCATCAGCGTGTACCTGCAACAGGAAGGGCTAACTGCGTTCTGAGCTGCAGGAATAAAGAAGAACACATTCAAGAAATCAAGACAATTGCCTATTCCAAGCATGAGGGATGAGGTCCTGAGATGAGCCCTGAGGAACACCACTCATCACTAGCCTCCCAGGCACAGAGGTGAGGCTCACTAGGTTTGTAATTCCCTGGGTCTTCCTTTCTAATTTTTTTTAAATTATAATGATGGTTCTCTTTTTCCAGTCACCACGGGCTTCACCTGACCCCTGTGACTTCCCATAACACAGGGAAAAACCTTTTCCCAGTGAAAGAAGTCAAGATTTTGTTCTGAATGCCCATAGTTCTCTCTAGCACTTGTGCAAGATACTACTAGAGTTGATACACATCATTCTGAATAAAATCTTTTTTTCATGCTTATTTGCCACCAGGGAAAATAAACTACTCCAGTCACAGCACATTTCGGAATGCTCATATCAAAGGCATTTGTGTCAGCCAACCTGATTTGTCATGCACTTCTTAATATGTTTGTCCATCAAAAACATATTTCACAAATATTTGTGATCTTTGATTTAAGAGATCTGGTTCACTGGATTTACACTAAATATACCTCTTTCTCTCTGGTTTTGCTGCATTTTAAATGTGAGTTATCTTAAAATTTTGTTTATCTTTAGGTAAGTAAGCAAATGAAATTAAAGCCTTACTTATGACTCTTCAGCTTCTTTCTTTTCCATTAGAATTAAAAGGGACACTATTTAAGAGGTTAGGTAGTAATTGCTGAAAATTCCTATCTAGCAGCTTGAGTCTCACACATAAATATACACAAGAAACTAATTTAAATGTCCTTAATAGTAATTAGCCTATTTTACCGCTTAATACCATGAAAGTATTATTGGCATGCTTTAAGAAATGCATTTTATTCACCCAATAGGCCAGAAAATTTTCTCTGGAACCATTATTCTACATTGTGTAAGTACATATCCAGTCACAAAAGGATATTCTTTGATTTTTTTAAATTCTGATTACTTTTCAGCTACAAGTCCAGCATACCTATGAAAAGCAACAGTAAATCTGGATATTGCTACAAACCTCCAGAAATATGCACAAACTTCCAGTAGGTACACAATTAATCACTGGATCTGCTGAGATCACTGCAGCAACTTGCCTATAATTCAGCTTTTCTCTTACCAGTGCAAAAACTCATCTGCACATTTTTAAGAGATCTAAAAATTAATACAGTTGCTGTCAATGTAAACTCTTTTCTGAGATGTGGAGGTTGCAGAACATCTGCCATACTTTGCAACAGGTATAACCAAAACCAAGGATTACATCAGTGAGAACAATTGCTTCCTTTACAGAAATCCAGAATAGAACGGTGAAGGACCATTCCTGAGAAAGCACACAACAAGACACCTACTGCCAGCCATGATGATTTGTGATTTGTAGGGATTCTTTTGAAAAACTGGAGTCCCTAAGGGTTTGCTTTCAGCTTATTATGTTCTGATGAGAAGACAGGAGAGGAAGAATTTCTGTCCTGATAATAGCAAGAGAGTCCTTCCCCACCCAGCATTCAGTGATTAGCCTCTGAACAAGACATCCAGAGCACACGCTCTGCGATTCACACTGGTTTAAAAGGGCATTGCTCTTTCATTACTGTCCAGCTGGATTTGGGATTTGAGAAAGGCTGACATACAATTTCACAATTTCCACTCACCTGAGTGGGAAACAGTCCTGTGGTGACAGGATCCCTTTGCAGAGCACTAACACCAGGTAAGCAATCGAAAAGGGCGTGCTGACATGTTCATCTGGAGTAGAATACATGCCAGGAAGTAATGTTTTGTCTTCTTCACACTTCCAAAATCATCTCCCAGATGTACAATCTGTGCAGGGCTGGAACGAAGAGTCAGATCTTTTATTAGTGTGCCAGTTTCGCTTAGTTGGCAGCTGGGGTTAAACCATGACAATTAGAAAGCTGCAGACTTGTTTAATCCAAACACACAAGGATAATACGGAGAGACAAGTTGTGTAAATGTTGAATTTGGCTTAAAGATTGTATCAGCACAGGCAGATCCCTGGCTTTGAAAATATATTTATTTGTGCATACATTGCATTTGTACATACATTGCATTTGTACATTACACACTGTGTATATGAAGATCTCTGCCTACGTTACAAAGAACTAAGGAAAGATTATTTTTACAAAATACTGCATTGGAAAAGGTAATAAAGCAAAAAGTCTTAATTTGCATTTAACACTGAAAAATGATTGGTTTGCCCTGGATTTTCATGGTTTGAGAAATACATCCAAGTTTAAAAAAAAAAAAAAAAATTGGCAGGCTGATGGTTAACAACACACTGAATCTAAATTAATAGGAAACAGCATTCAGACACCCACTGCTCCCAAACTTTCCTCCATCCCTACCTCACATTTTCAGTTTTCATAACTTTTATTTTCCTTTCAGCCTTCTTCTCACACTGCCACTGGAGGCTGCACAAATAATGTAAATTACAATGTTTCCTATATCTTTTTTTAGGGAGTTTTTTCGTAAATATCTTTCAAATCATGTATGGTACTATGAGCCATCTTGTCACTCTTCCACTCTGAGGGAGGAGCTGATGAGAAGTGAGAGGTCACAGACGCATAAAAAATACAATATAAGGCAAATTAATTATTTAGATAAAAACAGTGGGAGTTGATTAATTTTAGAGGCCCATCATAATCCTCCCTCAACACATGACCAAAATATGTCCACTGCATTCCCAAAATGTAATACAAGTCACAGTCTTCTTTTTTTCCAAAACACTTTGTGCTCTGGTGGATGACTGGAAGGTAACTACTGAGTTTCAGAGACAGCAGAACCTATTGTCTACCAGAGTACAGGGAAGGACTTGGGATATATGGCCTGAAACACTGCTGGGCCCATTCCAGTTAGAAATTCTTTCACCTCAGTTTGACCTATGAAGAAGAATTTTGGTGGCAACTTTGTAGAGCAGTAGACCCTCTCCTTGATAGGAATTATGCCACAAGGTCCCAAATATAGCCAGTCAGCCTCTGGCTTCATACCTCTTTAGCTTACAGCTCTCTGAGGCCAGTTCCTCTCATAAACCTCCCTGGCAGTCCTGTGGCAGGAGTAGGAAAGCCTGAAACCCCTGAATTTGAGCAGGTGCTGCTAGGTGGAGAGGCTGCAGCAGTAAGCAGTTGAGCAGACAGTAGCTCTAAATGAGGCTGCAGATATTTAAAATGGAACAGAGCTTTTGCTTTCACCTGCCATTACTAAGCAGACCTGAGAATGAAGACTGCAGCTGTCCCTGATGTGTTTAGATATGAAAAAACATTGGTGGCAACACAGGAGGAGAAAATTTTTAAAGATATAGCTTGTGGAGAATAAAAAGGAAAAGAAAAAAAAAGCATGAGTATGTCATTTCTAGAAGATATCTATGGGGTATGGCCATTTAATCTTCCACTTCATATTATCTTTGCCTGTAGGCAGGTTGGGATGGAGTTGAAAGTTGGCATCTTTTGCTATCTGTCCTGCAGGGGCAGAAACAGCTGTATAAAATGCAAGAGCAGAGATTAATGGGGGCATTTTCCCTGACCCTTTTTCATTTTCTTTTGTAAGTTATAACAGCACAGCCACTTGTGCTTATTACATTGCACTTTGTGATTTAGGGCCTGAGATTCTGTGCTAAGATAAAAGGAGGTTAAGAAATGAAAGGGTAGGGGAAAGGAGGGAAGAGGATTGCAAGAAGAGAAAATCAGGCAACATGAAAAGAGTTATGTCCTTTGAAGCAATAAATAAGTCAAAGTTAAGAACTAATACTAAGAAATAGTTAATCCACAGTATACTTCAGCATAGATGAATAAAACAACAACCTCAGTTACAGAAGTGGCAGCAGTGGTGCAGCCAATCTATTGGCAGAAAGGAGGTGTAAGATAGCAAAGGGGATTAAATAGCAACAAAGAAGAGTCAGTCAGTAGGCCTGAGTGTGCTCTAACATTTAGCAGCACAAATTATACAGCAGGAAAAAGCAAGCTGAGAAAAAAATGACAGAATTTTCCAGAGAACACTGGAGAAGCAGAGAACAAGGGAAGTCAGAGAAAAAGACTTGTCTGTGGCCCTGAGGTCCAGGAAAATGGAGTTCCTTCTAGCTGCTGCAGTTGGAAATCAGTTTTTCACCAGCTGCCCAGGCAAAATTATGATCTTGTTCTTTTCACATTGTGTTACTAGCTGTTTCCAGTTGAAGTTCAGAAGTTTTTCCAGAGCCATGTTGTACTCTATTGCTGATGAAGATCAGAAAACAGAGGAGAAATAGAATTCCTCAGTCTTTCATATGGGAGGCTGCCAGGGCCCTTGGATAAGTACCTATTTCTTGATTGTTTCTTGAGAATGAAGGGCAGCATTTATAACAGGTGATGTATTCTGCTGTTTTGGATGAAAAACAAGAGAGTGGCAGCTGGGATGTGTGGGTGGATGATGCTGTAGTTGACAAGGAACTGGTAACCAACAAAAGAGTGGAAAAGAGGAAAAAAGATTTTGTTATTTAAGAAAGTTAAGGAGACGAATCCATTTTGTTTGTGATGAGATGGTTCATATGTCATAATCTGTAGTAGGGTAAAATAGCTGAAAATTCAAGACAGACAAACTCAAATGTATCATTGGCATTGAAGATAGCCATCATTGTAGATTATCTGGT
Organism: Origma solitaria; assembly: GCA_013397895.1. Taxonomy (NCBI): domain Eukaryota; kingdom Metazoa; phylum Chordata; class Aves; order Passeriformes; family Acanthizidae; genus Origma; species Origma solitaria. The sequence continues at coordinate 553,852 of VZRL01003807.1, forward strand.
TATGTTTCCAACCTATATGTTTTTTTCTCAGTTAAATCTTACTAACTTAATAAAAACATTTAAAAATCAAATTAGGCATACTCTAGCAATGTTTCACAGACCTCTTAGATGATTCCATTGCTACTTTAAAAACATAACACCTGTTAAAGATTGTTTTGCTTAATTTCATAATACAGTATGTATAAAGAGATAAAGCATTTCTAGTATTTATAAAATCAATTGAAATTAAAACAACATATGAAAAGTTAAGAAGGCTGGTGATGTATTTGTCACTTTGACCCAGCTTCTGCTCTTTTTAATGGTATTTAGTACTTTGTACACACCATCAGAAGTTTCCGTTTTAGTGAAAGCACAAAAATTAATTACAGAGAGATATTAACGTAAACTGAATTTCAGCAGATTTCTTATGGCCTGATATTATTTCTAGTCTAAAGAATTACCAAGCACTAAACAGTGCTTTGTTCACCTGAGCTCAAGTAAATAAAGGTCCTCGGCCTCTCAAACCCACATCCATGAGGTAATGATACCACTGTTAATCCACCTGACTCTCTGCTAAATGCAAAAACAGATAAACAAACCCATCCACATCTGTTTTCCTTTTATATAAACCACCATCATTTCATTAATTCCATTATACCAATGTACCTCAGCTAAGAAGCTGAAACATAAAGTATATACTATTTTATCCTTCTACAGTAACCTTCTGTCTGATAACCTTCACCTGCTCTTAAGAGGGATTTCCTTATGAAGGAAATCATGCTCACTTGTCCCATTTTACAGATAAGGAACACAGTACCTGCACAGCCCAAAATTAATGTTTCCACATTTATTTCTTTCAAACCAGCCCTCTGAAACTTTATTTCTTTATCTAATTTGTAAAGCACCCTCTGTAACCCAGTTTTGACAGCTCTTTTAAAATAAGGGGTAGTAAATGACAAGACAGGTACCTAGGAGGAAAAAGACAAGCATAAGCAGTTGTATGATAAGAAAAAGAAAAAAGGGAATATTTTCATTAACTAAAAATAAAGCATGATGCATAATAAAACCAAGGAGTGAAAATCATCAGAAACAGTCCTTATCCCCTTCTGGCCACCAATCTAATCTAATTATCAGCTGACATTTTTACAGAAATTACTTACAATAAGGGATTTGGAATGCTTTTGAGTTTCAGGCTATGTCAAGGATAATGTCCAGAGCACAAAAGATAGATTAGGAAAAGGTGTGTAGGCTGTTGTGGTGTATAACAGATCCTCAATACTGAGATTTGTCCTGCCTTGCTGGAGAATATTAGTCTTGTAGATAAATAGTAGTGTTGATTATAAACTCTTGCTAAACGCAGAAGAAAAAGCATTATCGATATTTCTGGGTTGAAACTGCTAGAAGGTTACAAACAGACCTGGTAATTAAAAAAAAGTAAAAGCAGAAAGCAGCTAGCAAGCAGTAATGGATGGTCCAGGAGAAGTAAATGAGGAAGAAGACAAGCGCAGAAAGACATATAGAGCATTCAAAATGCTAACGGATGACAGACAGTTCAATGCAGACAAATGAAGTGCAATTATGACTTTGATGAGCCTTCGTGACACAAGACTACTCTTTGTTCGAGATAAAATATGAGGAATATAGATGAAAACAGATTAATAAAATGGGAGACAAGCCATTGTGCATCATTAATGACTGATAAGAAACAGAAAGAAAAAGACAAATCAATGCATTTAATGAGTCTTAATAGTCCAATTGTCTGTGTCTGTGGGTTAGTACGTGCATGCTTCATAAAATATGATCATTTAGGAAAAAAGTGAGAAACAAAAGGGAGCTTCTTCACGTACTGTTAAATACAAGGTGTCTACCTGAGCACTCAGCTAGGAAAAGATCATCAGTTTCTCTGACTTCTGCTTCTTCATGCATAACTTTTTAAATCAAGATATGTAACTTGAACAATTGGCCAGGTGGTTTATGGATTTTTTGCACATTTCTCCAAAGTGTCAAACAACAGCACGGCCAGAAGTAGCAGGGTGTTGGCACAGCTATACCAATTCTCCGATTCATTGCATCAAAAGTTGTCAGTGTGAGCTGACTCTGCTGACTCAATAGCGTTTGCCCTGCAACAGCAGGAGACATTTTTTGTCCATTTATCTCCAAGTATAGAATTCCAGATTTGTGATAGAAACTAAATACATAGAAAACAATTTAGTGCTCTCTCTTTTAGTACAACTGCAGAAGAGATATTCCCAAAGGATCTACTCCCATGTCTCCAAGAACAGATTTCCTAGGAAATGATAAATTTAATATTATCCCCTACAAATCTGAAATAAGCCTAGTCAAGTCAAATAATTCTATCAGAGGATAGAAGTGGCAGTAAACAACGCCCAGAGGATACAGGCAATGCAGAGTTCACAGGTACTGACTGCAACCCACTCCTTAGCTCAGGTATCACATGGCACAAATATGATTCTGCATTTCTGGGCAGTTTAAAATATAGAAAAAAGAAAGGGCGGTGGGGAGAGGGAGGGGGGGAATTGAAACAAACAACCCAAAGCGAATAAATGCAACCTGAGCAGTAACAAAAAGTGAGATGAAACCAGAACTGTCAACTCCAATCTTCTCTCAGTCAGAAGACTGAAAATCATGAGATTCAAAACCTGCATTTCTAATGGAAATCATGATGGCAATCTATGACATGATGTGGAAATCTAACCCAATATTCCCTAGGAATTTCTTTCTTCCAATAATTATCTTGTTCACTTTGTATTGGTTCATTAATGGGTTTGTTCAGGTTTTATGGTACTTTTTTCTAGTTTGAGGATCTGGATTCTTTAAAGTTAGAGACTTTTTTTTTGCTCTAAATTAGAGATGTGACTATTGACTCATTTGCAGTGGGGGATCAAGCAGCACTGGTTGAAGTTATTACCTCCCCCAGTTGTCCATCCATCCCTTTCCTTGTTTTCCCTCAACAGGAAGAGCTTTTTTAGACCAGCAGAAACTCCTGATAGTTATCAGTTTACAGCCTAGCAAAAAAAAAAAAAAAAGAAGCTGGAGATTGACCCTGGTCAGTGTTAGTACATCTTTTGCTGTCATCTGCAGAAGTTCAAGAATACATCTCAGTAATAACTGCTGCAAAAAATGTACCTGCAGGAGCACAGCAAAAAGTTTTGATCAATAATTGCTTAAACCTCCTCAGTTTAGATGACTGCAGAAAGTCTGCATGTCTCAAGCAATAGCCTTACTCTAAAAATCATCTCTGTCAAATTATCATCAATTATAAGAAAAATTATAAAACAATTGTTCAAAATGGTAACAATGTATCTGCTCTCTGAGACTGTCCAATTTCATGCGCAGCAATGAGAAAGAGGAAGAAAAGAGAAGCACTGATAGCTAGCATCTGAAATGAGCTTAAAACTTTCTTACATGTAGACGAAATATTCTATCTTTCAAATATGTAATGCAATAGACTATCCAGTGTGATTGGTAAAATTAACTATTGTCTGAGGAAAGAGCAGGAGCTTGTCTGTCAGTTTATGAAATGGCCCCTCAGAGAGCTGATGTTAGGTATTCATCAAGTATTACATGTTTTTAGTAAGTCAAGTGTGCAGTTACTGGTGGCTGGTGCCATAAATGCAGTGTCCCGAGGGAACCCATAGGCCCTGACTGGGTCCATCCTTCCCGGGAGCCCTCCTTCCCACTCCTCTCCAACTCTGCTCTGCTGCAAGGCTCTGTGTCATCTTGGGGGTGGCACCAGATCCAATCACTGCTGGAGGTGTGCAGGTCTCCAGTCCTTTCTTCTGGATGGACATTGGACAGGCATGATAGTCTTCTTTCCAAGCTTGTCTCCAGTCCTCTGTGAACCCTGAGCCTGACTCTCCACCCTGGCATGTCTGGGAATGTTAATGAACCTTGTACCAAGCCCTCTTGTTGCCCACCCTGCCTCCCTTCTTCAGGACTGGCTGAGGGCACTGCCTTTTTCTGGGGTTGGTCACCCTCGACTTCCAGCTCATCCTCCCTTTTTCTTGCTGTTCCCTACAAGTCCAGCAATAAGCTGAAGATGATGAGGATACTAAGACTGGCCATAACCGTGTTCAATAGCCAACAACGACCCTTGAGACCAGAGAAATCCAAGGACAATGACAATAGAAGTGTATCGTTAGCCTATTTTATTCAATAGGGGTTAAGACAAATTATGTTTAACAAATGCAGGAAACAAACTCCAAAGATGTTCCTGTAGTGAAACCCCAGCTTCTCTGAGCCTGCAGAAATCTGTCTCTCTGATGAGCAAATGCTGACAAATATGCATATGCTTCAAAATTAAAATGAATGAGCCTAAACCTAAAACTCTCCTCTCCCTAACTAATTGTTTGGACTGACTAAAATTCACCAATAAACGATTACACACTCAAGCTGCTTCATTCTCTTCAGGGAGGATTTCACTGTCTTCTCTAACCCTACCAAAAAGAATAGCCTAACTTCTTAACATTCTTTTTGCCTGAGGCACAGAAAGGAGGATCATTTTATGATGCAAGTAAAAAGTTCATTTTATCCTGGGGGTATATTCCTGGCTCTTCCTCATAACTACTCCACCTAGGACATTGTAAGTATGGTATGTTTAACTAAATAATCTCACGGTAGATTTCAAGAGCAATTTGTCACCACCAAGTAAGCAGAATTAACTGAATAGAAAACTCATCATGAATTGAGAAAGGGTCTGTTTGAGTCAAAAGCAAAGAAGAAGGAGACTTCAATTACTTAATTATTAATTCTGCAAGACAATTAAATATATATGTATATATATGATCCAGAAAAAGAATTTCCCATGTCCTGTTATCTTTGCATATAGCTGGGCGTTTATACAAAATGGGCAGTACCATCTCAGAGGCTGAATGAATACAGTATATATACAAGGGAAAATTGGTCTTTCCTCAGGGATTGCTCAAGGTCTTGAGAATTGCAAAGACTGCTGAATGGAAGACACAAGAATTCCACAAGAGGAATGGAATTTTCTAACAATGACTGCTAGCTGAATTACGTTCACCCTAACTTTGCAATCCTGGTACAATTCTGCATGCGGGTTTTCTCACCAGAATAGAATGTTCCTTCAACATCCCATTGGTGAAGCAAATTTAGACTTTCCCAGTTATGCTATACTATAGGAATGAAATAAAAACATCTACTGACACTAGCCACCATATTCTTCGTAGTATTGATTAGTAAAGAGCCTCATAACTTCTAGCACTGCATTTCTAATTCAACACAGCATGTGCCCCTCATGAAAGCACATCCCTTCTCTTTCTGGCCATGGTTATCTGGATGGATACCTTTCACTGCTTCAGTAGATCTAATCAGAGATCCTTGTTTCCCCTAACAACATTTCCCTTGAGTCTAAAAAGCAGAGCCTTCCTGTTCACAAAGAGGTTTTTGAAGTGGCATGAAATCTCTTTTACTAAATCCTAAGAAAAAGTTTTAGGTCTGAACAAAATTAATCTGGTGCCCTGTGTTTTGAAAGAGTTGAAGTTGTTGACTACTGTGACAACCTTCCTATCCCCCTCAGTCCGCAAATCTGTGATGTGGGTGCTTTGCACTGCTAAAGAGCAAGACAAATGGTTTCACAAGATATTTTCACTGCCTCAAAATCCTCTTGAAGACCTGAAAGCTTACTGCCAATTTATCAGGATTCAAAACAGATACCATCTGCCTAGTCATTCTTTTTTTTTTCCTTTCTTTCTTTCAGGTAATTGGTCTATACCATGGTGACATGGTTTTTTGCCCTGTAGTAATTGCCCCTGGAAAGGGCATCTCTTGGTGCACCAGCATGCAAACATTATTGTGCATTTATTTCTGAGTTTGGAGGTGTAATCATGTAGCCTCTGCTTCCTGACCCTAATGGTTAGGATAACATCTGTATACCTGCTTCTTCAGGTAACTGAAACCAATTTTCCTTTTCACCTACCCTTGTTACAACAATATGTTCTAAAATAAATAGAAAGGACTAGAAAAGGCTTTACCAAATGATGTTACCAATTTATCAGAGTCTAGGGATTAATCCAGAAAATGCAAAAATCAATAAATTTCAATAGAAAATTTGCATTTTCCCTTGTATCCTATTACACATAATTAGCTGATACTGGAATCAAAAGAGGGTTAACAGTTGTCAGATAGAGCTTAAAGTATTTTGAAAAACAGTAGAACAAAGTTTGTTAGCCTTGTGTAAAGTGATGCATGGAAATCAAGCAAATATAAAGCTAAAGTTATGCCATGAGCCTTGGGGTCTATATTATAAATGGTAGCAATTTTTTATGTTCTCTCTTTAAATAATATTGAGAGACTTTGACCAGGCTAATTTTTTAAAAAGCATTTTCTCCTGTCCAACTTTTATATATTCTCATAATTCTAATGTTCATTCATGTTTATTGAGCTGAAAGAAAACTGGCTTCTCTTTGTTCACTCTGTCATAATTGTAACCATCCCCTTGAAAATATAAAAAGTTACAGAAATGGACTTGACAGAGACAAAAGTGAAAGAATGATTTGAGCTTGCCAACCTGTGGATGAGAAAGTACAAATAAATCTGGTTTTTTAATCAGTAGAAAATTAGAATGAGCGAGCTCTTGAACTCCCATGGGAGATAGGGTAGATAGCCTTGCAATGAGAAAGGGATGCTTTCTCCACAGTAGATTGATAGTCTGCCTTCTAGGCTTCTCCACTTAGAATAAAAGAAGAGCATTGAATGCATAAGGGGCAACTTAATGAATGCTGTGTGACTTTCAGTGATGTGTTTCAGCGCTATATAGTGAAGTAAGAGCTTGTCTGAGAGAAGTGCATGGATTATTTTTCCAGAAACATAAAGGTGTCAGAACCAGAGATGGAAGATATTCCTTTATTTTAAAATCTGGCTATGACAATGAAAAGGACCTTAATGACCATGCTTAGAAAATGTGAAAGAAAAAGCTATGTTGGCTATTTGTATGTTATTCAGAAAGTTTCACTTATGCCTTCCACTCCCACAATGGTAGGTAGTTAGGTCAATCACATGCATTGATTTCAGTTTTTCTCATTATTTTATTTTCCTTTGCATTTTCTATACATGAAAAAAATCAAACAAAACCATGAAGAAATAATGCATAACAATGTTTAATTACTGCTGGATTCTTGTGTCATGTTCATTACCTTAATTTTTTCAAAGTCAACTAACTGTTGGTTGGATTGATCTATAACTGTGCAACTGTTGTCAGCATAAAAACTAAGGTGAGAAGCATCAATATATACATAGAATTTTGTCTTCCCTATAGACATTTTTCTTAAAATAAGATGATATAATATCTAATGCAATTTTTAGTAATTTGCTTTGGTCAAAAACTTCATGAGAAAAGTATACTTTTATTGTTTGAAATATAAAAAAAATGTTGGCGTCCACTCTTCCAGTCTTACCTATTTATCCATTTCCAGCATGTCTATTGGCTGGCATCTGGGTAGACCTGTTTTGATTCTAACAAAATTTAATATGAGTCTCTTATGTGTTCAGAAGGAAACAGGAAATAAATATCAACAGATTCTGAGCAGCTTATATCCTGGTTTCATTGGAAATCAACTTGACAAGTAGGCCCAAACAGAAAACCTTGGATCATCCTCCTCAGTCCTGAAGACAAAAAAAAGGGAAAAAAAAAATCTATAAGACTCACAGATTTCTGTGTCTCTTGGGATCAGGCAGTGAAGGATGGCCAAAGGCAATCCATAGAAATAGTTTATCATGAAACTGTCAAATGCTAAATGCAGAAATCCCTTGGAGTAAAGGGAGAACCTCCACTAGGTCAAGGTTATGAGGAGCAGCAACCCAAAGCATTATGCATACAATAACAAGGTGATATTTAAGAGCATATACAATGCATAAAAAGAGAGTAACAATGGGCTGAACGGAAAGGGGGAGGAAAAAAAGTACTGACTAGAAACATCACAAACAAAGACAGGCTAATGGCATAGCTTAGTTATCTAATTGATTTTATTTAGAAATAAAATCCAATTCCTAAACTCCAAAATGGTAGAAATTTACTATTTAAGTTATACAATAAACTCTGCCAAACTTTGATTCAAAACCAGTATGGTATTTTCATGTTAAGCCCACCATAAAAGTGAGAGCTCAGAGAAAGCACATATTGAGTACATGTGCTTCCCAGCCTAATGTAATTCTAGTTAAGTGCTTCATTTGTTTCATTGAAGTGGAAAGGAAACCCATTTATAACTTCATTTTGTTTAGAATTCAATAAAATATAACAATATATTAATAACTCATTGTCTCCTATTCTAAAGATCCTTTCCTTTCCTTTCCTTTCCTTTCCTTTCCTTTCCTTTCCTTTCCTTTCCTTTCCTTTCCTTTCCTTTCCTTTCCTTTCCTTTTCTTTCCCTCTTCTTCTTNTTCCTTTCCTTTCCTTTCCTTTCCTTTCCTTTCCTTTCCTTTCCTTTCCTTTCCTTTCCTTTCCTTTCCTTCCCTTTCCCTTTCCTTTCCCTTTCCTCTTTCCTCTTTCCTCTTTCCCTTCCCTTTCCCCTTCCCTTTCCCCTTGCCTTGCCTTCCCTTCCCCTTTCCTTCCCCTTTCTTTTTCCCTTTCCCTTTCCTTCCCCCTTGGCCTGCCTTGCCTTCCCTTCCCTTTCCCTTTTCTTCCCTTTCTTCCCCTTTCCTTCTCTTTCCATCCTTTTCCTTTCTGTCTCTTTCCTTCCCCATTCCCTTTTCTTTCTTTTCCTTTCCCTTTCCTTCCTCAAAACCTTTTCTAATAAGCTGATTTTCCAAAATTTGATGAAGAATATACTTAGTGATTTTTTTCCTTTCTGTCAGCTGCATGAATTTAAGGCCTGAAGTAAAATTTTGCATTACTGACAAAAATTGAGATTATTCAGTATGATTTAGACCAACCTCTCAGTTACAGAATTATTTCCATTTTCTTTTACCCTCTCTCTTGCAAGCTGCAGAAATCAATCTAGCAATATAGCTGGAAGAAAAAAATTATTAAAAAGACACTTCATTTTTATAATATTTCTTAATGTTACCCCATCTTACATTTTCCATAAAATAAGTGAGGTTATATTATGGATGAGTGGACCATCACTCCAGGCTACCCATCTTGTATGATCACAGATAATTTAAAGAGAACATATTTCAATATTCTCCTTTCAGTCTACAGTTTTTCAAACATGCAAAGCGGTTTGCTAGCAAATAAATAAATAAATACATCCTTGACACATTTATAGTGTGGTGATGCTGAGGGGGAAAATTGTTTAAAGTCCAAGTAATCAGGCTATTCCCAAGATTACGTGGAGAGCGGGGAAGAGGGGGAAGGGGTGTGCAGCAGTTTAAACAGAGCGTGCTGGAAGGAGCGAAGGGGGGAAGTGTCCCCCGGGGCCGCCGAGCATCCATCCTAGCGCTGTGCTCTGCTGCCACCTTGGCCGCGCCGCGGGACGTGCAGGCAGCCCCGCTCCGCGCCCGCGGAGCTCCGCTGCGCACCTGCGGCACCCCTTCTGCTCCTGCATGAGAAACCTCCCTCGGCCAGGGTCGGCCACGGTCCCCACTCACATCACCCGCTGTTACAAACTGGACAAGGATATATGTGATGTCTAAAGGGTCCATTTTTGGAGGGTTTGAGGGTTTTTTTGAGTAGGGCTGGGGGCTGCTCTTCAAACGAGGTTTGTTTGCCTGCTGTGCTTAAAATCGGAACATAGAAATGTGGGTGGGAGGAGAATATTTTTTTTTCCGTCCTTTTGCTTACTGTAGGATTCTTCTCCTCCCTTGTCCAGCCTTATCTTACACGTATAATGAAGAAAGCACTGAAATTCCCATTCATACACACGTACCTTCCTCTGCATCCTTCCTACGGCATGACCACCGGGGCTCTGGAAGGAGCTCCCGGAACACCAGCGGCAGTCAGAGGTCGTGCCCCCCCCCCTTTTTTTTTGGGGGGGGTGGGTGCAGAGAAAGGTGGCAGAAACATCATAATGCACTCAAAATATATATAAATTAATATTAGACAACCAATGGAGTCTGTTAATCTTGTTTCCCTGTTGTCTTGATGCTGTTTTGACATCGGGCTCTGGGCTGGGGGTACAGACATTGAAAAGCTTTCAAGCACTTCATTTCATCTTTGAATTGCACATGTTTTTCTCTCAGTTTTAAGACTTTCTTGTGCTTGGGAAGAAACATGTTCTGACATGCTGGAGTCTGGTGGTGGTAAATATTTCCTTTGACTACAAAGTGCCTGTGTGGAAAAGGTTTTTATTTTTTTTCTTTCTTTCTTTCTTTCCTGAAAATATGTTTCTTTCTCACTTGCTCCTTTCTCTGTTGTAGTTAATAAGCTGTAAAAGAGGTGAATCTGGAGATCGGAGCGAAATGGCACTTTTGGAACTGTACTTTTAGCCGCACCATGCTGAGGAAAGTGCAGAAGCCCTGTATATGTGTGTACGAGAGGCATTCATGCCATGCAGATGAGTTTGCAGGCTCGGTGACAAAGAGGGACCACAGGTGAGTCCCCAGCGATCTGCTTTGCCAAGAGGATTTTTCCAGCCCCTAATCACAGTAAAGTATCCAGCCCTCCATCTGCTCCCCAGAGCTGGCGGTTCTCATCTGTTTCAAGTGAAAAGAACCAAGAATAGAAAATGGCACGTAATAAAGAATACCCAGCCAAGTAGCCGTGCTGTCCTGCTTTCTCCCCAGATCTCACTCTCCGCTGCTTGGGGTCTCGGTGCCCGGGCGAGAGAAAGAGCTGCAAAGGGTTAAGCCGCTGACTCGCTTGCTGGGCAAAGTTTGAGGAAGAATATGTCTGAGGCTGGATACGCTGCAGCCCCGCGTTTGAAATCTGTCACCCTCACTTAGGAGCGCCGCATCTCTGGTTGTCACCGGTGAATAATGATCGCACGGCGATAAGATCGCTCGGCGGCGGTGCGCCGGGGCCGCCAGGGGAGCAGAAGACAGGAAATTACGAGGCGTTTAGCCGCTTCAACGGGGTGTTCTTCGGTGTCATCGGTGGGTGTCAGGGTCAAATGACCGGCTGGAGAGCAGTTTGGGAAGATAATTTCCTTCCTTCTTTCCTTGAGAGAAACCTTGGGTGTTGGTGACCATTGGCAGCTATGGAAAACAGAGACCTCGGTGGTGATCCTTAAAACAGTACCATGCCGGAGCCCAGCTGTTCTGCCACTTTCTCCCCTTTCAACCTGCCGGACCCGGTGGGCTTTGGGTGACCTACCGAGAAGGAACCCACTTCCGCAGGAGCAGGTAACGCCTCATTAAGTCCCTTTCAGGATTGACACGATCTTGATTTGACCAAGACGTGTCCCGAGTATCGTTCACTGATTTGAAGTATGGGCTGGTTGAGGGTCCAGGGACAGGAGAGAAACAGGAATAATTCCGCCTAATCCCTCTGAGACTGTGGAGCAGGGCAGCTGCCTGCAGCCTTGCAGAAGTTTCTAACATCCCCACTTTCCTCTGTGACTGGGGCACAGAGGGCAGAAGAGCCTGTGATAGACAATGGTCAGCTCTGCCTTCTGTGCTGACGACAGGTTGCTAGTATTGGGGACGTGGAAAACAGAGGGACAGGTGGACTGAGCATGAGAAAGAGGGGTTTTTTTTTGCCAGAAAATGCACTTCATCAGCTTCATGAAGGAGATATAAATCATGAGCAAATAAGAGCTCTGAAAAGCATGAAGAGGTTTAAAGATAAAAGGAAAAGGAAAATAAAAGGAGAATAAGAAAGAAAGAAAGCAAGAAAGGAAAAAAAAAAACTTAAACAGTCAAAAAATACTTAGAACTGCATTTGAAAAAGGTTGTTCATTTGCCTTTGTACTCTACGGGCATCCTGATACTTTCATCCCTCGGGACCAGCTGGGGGCTGCGAGCAGACTCGACTTCCGAGTAGCCCCTGCTCCGAGCCGGGGATGCAGGCTCTGCCCGCGGGACTGACCCGTGTCACACCCTCTGCTTCCCAGCCAGCTGGGACCCGCGGAGGGTCCCGGGCTGCCGGGGGCATAGAGCAGTCCGGGGAGGGGACTCCGGCCCCGGGAGGGAAGTGGGGCTCGTCCTTAGCTGCCTTCCGCTTGCTGAGTCCCCTAAGAAATGCCGGGCTACCTGCGCTCCCCCTTCCGTGCTCGCTCCCCACCCCCATCACTCGGCGGAGGTGAGGGCGCAAGTCCTTCCCAGAGCGAGCGAGCAGGCGGCTCGGCTCGGCTCGACTCGGCTCGGGGCTGCCCATACGCGGGGATTCTCCTGAGCCCCCTTGGGGGGCAGGGGTGGAGGGCAGGGGGAGTGCGGGGGCAGGAGCTGCGCCGAGCACACCGCGGCTGGGCTGACCCTCGCCGGGGCTCCTCGGCACGGCTTTATTGAGCCTTTGAAGTCGTGAGTAGTTTAGCCCCCCCAAGCGAAGGGCGAAGGAGGCGCGAAGCTAATGGCGAGTGATTCAGCTTTTGAGGTACGGCCGAGCAAATACAAGCCACCGAGCAGCCAAGGGGTGAGGGGGAAGCCAACCCCGAAGCATTTCGGTTCCCTTTTCTGTTTCCTCGACACATGGCATTGATCAGCTCCCTCTCCTCCATCTCTCCCCAGCCCCTTTCTTAAAGTAACTCGCTGCAAAAGCTGTGCTGTGCGTTTTCTTTACTAATGGAGGAGTTTGAGGGAAATACTCTTCGCACACCCCACGTTCTACCTACCTTGACGGCTGTATCCTATCGCTCGAGTGCTTCTCGGTATTAAATAGCCTTGTCTTTAAGTGGACTTGGCAGAACAAGGCAGTAGCCTGCTAGGGAGCTGGACGGCGGGGGAAGGGTTACTCCGAAAGAAGCGCAGACAGCCCGGCATGCACACACACACACTCATATGCACACGCACTGAATGTGCACAGGAGAAATAGAGGGGTGGGGGAAGTGGGTGTTGTTACCGCTTTAGGGCAAAAGGAGGTTTCTCCAGTGGTTTTTAAGTCTTTATGACTGATGATGAAAATCCGACACAGAGTACTAGAGGAGGTCCGTCTCTTCCCTGAGGGTTGGAGATTCTTTTATTCTGTGTTATATTTGTTGCATACTGCTGCTGCCTATCTAAAAGTTCGCAAGGGAGGAAGGAGAGGGAAAGAAGGGGGTGGGGGAGGCCGGCTCGTCGTCGGCTGCGCATGAAATATCGCCATGTTGGTGGAGAGCCGGGCTGTAATTAATGCTAGCGAGGGCATCTCCCAGAGCCGCAGCTCGGGGAGTTTTTCAGCTCAGCTCCCGGCTTCCCTTCCGATGCACTCCGATACACTCCGAGAGTCCCCGCAACAGCGGCGCTGGGGCAGTCCCGCCGCGAAGGGCGGCGATACGCGCACCTCCCTCTCCCGCAGCGCCGGCCCGGCGGTGAGGCAGGGCGGGGATCGGGGTCTGCGCAGCCCCTACATCCCCCGGGCAGCGCCGCCCGCTTGGTTCCCATTGCTGAGAGCAGGGGAGAGGGCGAGTCCAAACGGATGAAGCTCGCTAAATTGTCCTCAGCAAGCTAGGGGTTAAAAGCGGCCGGGGGAAGGACGGGGTGGGGGGACGGGGAGGGGAATAAGGAAAGAAGAAAAAGAGAAAAATCTAGCCTGACTTTGCCTCTTGGAAAGCTTTAGGTTGCAGCCCTGCCTTCCAAGCATTCTTTAAACTAGAAATGTGGGAGGGACTCCAGGAGAGAGAGAGAGATGGCTATCAACTGAATTCATTACTGTAAACATCTCCCTGGGGTGTCAGGCAGGGAGGAAAAAAAGGCACGACTTACATTAGCAGGGAATAGTGAGATGTGAGGCATCATTACTGCTAAGATCAGCCTGCAATCCCGGCTGGAGGCAGGCGCAGGACTTGGAGAGAGCCAGACACACACACTCACACATATACTCACATATATGTGTCCGATGCCTTCTCCGACTTCCGAGGGTCCTGGGTCGCCGTGCCTGCTCCTCATGTGATCCTTTCATCATTTCCAGAGGACAGAAAGAGACAAAAAAACCCCAAAAAACCAACAAGCAAAGAAAGAAACCCCAAGACCAAGCGTAGCCGCGGTCCCTTCTCGTTTATTTTTTTACCGGAGAAGGAGGAACGGCGGGGGAAAGAGAGAGCGAATCGAGGAGAGAAAGTGCGTTGGGAATGCCAGAGCCGCGGGCTGCGCGCCGGAGGAGGAGGTGGCGGAGCAGGGGGTAGGACGATGCCGCCGCCTCGTAAGGGCGGAGGAAGGCGCGGGAGGCGCGGGGGTCGCTCGGAGCGGCGGCGGC
>VZRL01003807.1:569577-763377 GCA_013397895.1 Origma solitaria
ATGCCTTCTCCGACTTCCGAGGGTCCTGGGTCGCCGTGCCTGCTCCTCATGTGATCCTTTCATCATTTCCAGAGGACAGAAAGAGACAAAAAAACCCCAAAAAACCAACAAGCAAAGAAAGAAACCCCAAGACCAAGCGTAGCCGCGGTCCCTTCTCGTTTATTTTTTTACCGGAGAAGGAGGAACGGCGGGGGAAAGAGAGAGCGAATCGAGGAGAGAAAGTGCGTTGGGAATGCCAGAGCCGCGGGCTGCGCGCCGGAGGAGGAGGTGGCGGAGCAGGGGGTAGGACGATGCCGCCGCCTCGTAAGGGCGGAGGAAGGCGCGGGAGGCGCGGGGGTCGCTCGGAGCGGCGGCGGGCGGAGGGCGGCGGCGGCCACCACCGAGGAGCGGCGGCGGCAAAGTTTTGGTGTGGGGGGCCAGAGGCGCGGAGGGGGATTACGATCGGTGCCGGCGAGGGATTCCCAGACGCCGCCAGGTACAGTTGGGATTTCATTTCTCACTCTTTTCCTTGCTGGTAATTCTAGCCCCGGGCGATCTAAAGCCGCGGTGCCCTTTGCCTTCTCCCAGATGGCAAAGTTGAGGAGCCGGGATCGGGCTGTGTCAGAAACACCGCCTTCGCCACGTTAGAGCCCCATGTCCGCGGCGCCGGGCGCACACAAGTACGGATTTATGAATGGCCGGCGGCAAGTGCTAGCAGGGTCCCCGGGCTATTTTGCGCCAGCGGGTGGCTCAGGAGCGGCGCTCGGAGCTGGCAGCTGCCGCGAGGTCCCGGGTCCCCGGTCGCGTTTCACTGCCGAGCGGGAGGGTGCCGAGCCTGGCCCCCACCCCGCGGGGAGGGGAGAGCCGAGGACTAGCCCTGCGGCAGGGGCACCGGCAGAGCGCCTGTGTGAGCACCGCCAGCAGTTCTGTTTGGGAGGTGGTTCGGAGAAACGGGACCTTTAGAGGTGAGCCTCTCTTGGAAGAGGTAGTCGGTTTAGTTCGGCGCTGCCAAGTGTTAAGGAATCTACGGGAAGAGTCAGGAGCTGCGCCCGGCAGGAGGATCCATCAGATCCCCAGCAGCAGCTCCGGAGCGGGGCTGGCGGTGAGTGGGTGGGGGCGAGGTTAAGAGAATCGGATCAGGACTTCGGAATATAAAGGAGTCGCTGACGAGTTAGACGGGGATCTGACAAAATAAGAGCAAATATTGCAGGGGGCTGGGTGCGTGGGGATGGTGTGTGTGTGTGTGTGTGTGTGAACAAATAACAGCAGATCGCAAAAGGAAGTCAAGCGGCTGAAAAGACCTCTCTTGAACATGCTACAAAACCCCATAAAAGATAAATAAACAATCAGCAAAGTTAAGAGAATAAGATTCTCCACCTTTTTTTTGGAGTGGGAAGCAGTCAACAGGAGCTTTTAATTAATTTTAATGGAGGAAATCTGTTTTAAGGCTTACAATAAGCTAATAAATCCAAGGCACAAATCCGTGTAAATTCCTGTACTGTGTGTGGAAGGTACTGATTAGATTTCTTCAGATGCTGCTTTTTGCAATGCAGAGCTTAGCCAAATGGAAAGGGAGAGGTTCCTTGCACGAGGAGCAGGAAAAGATACTAAAGCAAGTCAGACCTCTCTCTCTCTACCTCCCTTTCCCTCTCCCTCTCTCATTCCTTCCCTCTCCGCCCCCCACCCCGAAAGTCAGGGTGTGTGTTAAAGAGAGGTTTATTTACTGTATCTAACTTCACAGTGCTTGCAGGGAAATTAACCAGTTTAGAGGTTGAGACTGATCAGTGCATGGGTATAATAAACCCAACAAATCATACAAAAACCCCCACAGATTTCCATGGACTTAAGTCTTTGCTTCATTCACTGACATGGTCTTTCTCCAAGAGCACCTTCATATATTTGTAGTTTAAGAGGAAATGAATGAATTGATTTTAGATGCATGTATTTTTGGAAGGAGTAAAGTCCATCCTGCCATTTTTTCAAAACACTTAAAAGGCACTGTACCTATACCTCCATACACCTTCCTTTTCCTTTCTTCTTTAAAAGAGTCAATATAAGTAATGTTATCACTGAGACATAAACTTTGCATAATGAAAAAGATATAACAGATGTGATTTTAAAGTCACTATTTCTGTGTGACAAAAGTGATGTTAGAATGCTTGTGTTGGTCTTGTTTCTGAAAATTGTGTGAGGAGAGATTTCAAGAAGCTATTTCAATGGTTGTTCTGTATCCTGATATGGTAGCGAGGCAGTTAAGACAGTTCAGGCCTGGAGCTCTGTAGGTGAAACAAGTCAGAGCACTGTGTAAATACAGTGTCTGTAAAACTACCTGTGACTAGAACAGTCATCAGTGTTTTCCAAAGTCCAAGGCTTTAGCAAGAAGTGGTGCTGGAATGCACCCAGCGTTCTTAAGAGTCGCTCCTCACACACACGCACACCCTATATTTTGTATAAGGTGATCTTATCTGTGTTTGGCTTGGAGAAGTCTGGATCTAATTTGAGCCACTGTTGCAAGTCACATTTATATCCTGGCCTGCTGGATAGTTTGATTTAGGATGTAGACATATCTCCTTTGCGCAACCCTACACCCTCCCAGTTGGAATCTGCACTACATAGGCTATGCTTTCCTTCAAGAATCAAGAATGCAGCTTGCATTCAACTGCTTAAAATAGCAGTATCTAAAATGTGGGATGTCATTAGGGCTGACTCCCCTACCCTTCCCTCAGCAAAGAAGGAGAAACGTAGTTTTACCAAGTGAAGAAAACAAAAAGGAGTTGAAACGAGTACCTCTATCAGGCTTTTCCTGTACTGAGCTTCCTATTTAAAGGATTAGAAAGAAGGCACACTTAAGATAATATTGTTTCCAGGAAGGTGAGAGCTTTATTTCTTAATCATTTCTGTTACCTCTTTAATCTCAGAATGAGTTCATTTTTGTCTAGGATACTTTCATGTAACTTTCAGGCTTTCACTAGGCAGATTCAAATCCAGTCCATTAGTGACCTCTATCTGTGAGAAGGGTGTAGTCAGTGGTGTTTTTTTCCCTTCACCATCGTGGATTGGAAAAACAGACTATAAATTGTTTGAGTCTTTTGTACCTGCAAATCACCTAGTTTTTTAGGTTATCAATCTCATATCCATTAAGAGCAAGTGATTTCCTAGTGTTCTAAGCAGGAAAACAAAACCGAACTCCAGTTCCAAACATGAATCCAGAACTTTGAATTCATTTCAGCTATTTCAGTGATAATATGATGAATATTTGCAAAAATCAGAAAAATAAGAAGTAATCAGTGCTGTTGGACATCAATACTAAAGGAATTGCATTTATATTTTTCTGATGTTATAATACTTACTCTAAAGCAGGCTGAACCTGTGTGAAATTTTATTGCCCCTCAGTGCTTCAATAATAACTGAAACTTGAGAGAATCACCTAGACCAAATATACTATGAACAGAGTTTATAGTAGCAGGGTGTTTAAAAAATGTAAAAAAAAAAAAAAAATCCTGCTCTGTCTATATTAGGAATACATGTCAGAGATCAAGGAAAAAGGATCTTCATAAACAGATGGACTCTTTTAGGGGATTATTAAACCCAGCTTCCCAATACTAATTTGTCTCTTGTTTATATCCACAGTTATATTCCATATTTTAGTTAGTGATTGTAAATGGCAGTTAAGGACTGGATCAGCAAAATCTTTGGGTAGATGAATACCACTGTTTGACATGTCTCAGATTGTAGTTGATTACCTCAGCGCTTGGTAATATGATGTTTTTAGGTGTTTCCTTCCCTCCCCCTAGGGCAGTCTTTTAAGGAGTTTTTCTGCCAATGCTTTTTATTTATTTCCTCAAGAAACCTAAAAGATTTGGAACTTGCCCCAGAGGTATAAGAATTGGTTTTTCTTTTCTTTTTTTTTTTTTTTTTAAACAAGTATTTGTGTTTCTTTCTCTTAAAAAAAAAAAGTAGAAAAGAATCATATACAGTTGTTATTTTTGTAAAGAAGGCTAATTTAACATACACTGAAGATATGAGCTTCAGTTTCCCTACAGCTATGTGTAACCTACACCTTTCAAGTAATTGACTTCTTTTAAAGAAAAACAGCCACAAAAAGATTATCATTAAAATGATGGCATGTTTTATTCATTTATTTTAAACAAACCCAAACCTTAATCCATAGATGATACTCAGGAAAGAAGTGTTTGAAATAAAAGCTGTTCTCTGTTTAGCAAATTATATTCTGATCACATCAAACAATATGCCCCAGGAATAGTGCAATTTAATCTAATATTTTCAACCACTGGTGAAAGGTGTTGGGAATTTCTTATACCTATCCTTTTTTTTTTTTTTTTTTTTTTTAGTTGATAATCTTCCCAGTTAACAGGTTGTTTGTTTGGGGTTTTTTTATCTTTGATTCCTTCTGACATGGCCCCTTGAACTGAATCAAAATTAAATACTAGCAACAAGTTAAAACAAATCCATCATACTCTATTCAGCCTTCCTGAAAACTTAATGATGCAGAACGTCTGTAAAGTTTCCCTTTTAAAAAGAAATTTTGTGTTCTCTTCCAGCTCTAACTAAAAACAATCTCCTGTATATTTTATTTCAAGCTATAACTGCTTTATTGAGTTTGGAGGATTTTTTTAATAAACCTTTTGTAGCCTAGTTTAGTACAAAGATGTATTTACAAGGGCATATGACACAGAAAATTGTTTATCATTCAAAGGTACTGTCTTTGAAACTGATTAAGTCCTTGCAGAAAAAACCCTCTTTTGATATACAGGATCAGATTGTTGCCAGACTTGGTCCTGCAAAGTGATGGCTTTACTTTGGCCCCAGGTGAGAGGGGACTTGCTTCCAACAGGCCCTGGTCAGTATTTTGTAGGATCTGCCCCTTACTTTAGCAGAATGTTAGAGGTCACAGATAGTATTCTGGCCTGTCCTTCAGGTCAACAGGCCACTTCCATAACTCTTAATCACCAGCTAACTATTCACAATATAAATGATCATTGTAATTTTATGCAATTGTTGTGGATTAAAGTCAAAGAAGAAGAAGAAAAAGAAAAATTTTGAAAGGTAGTTCAGGCAAAAATCTGTAGATTACTATGGTTGTCTGCTGTGTGTTTTTGCAAATCCTGGCCCAGGCAGAGACATACTGTGAGCCACAGAATACAGATTTTACTTCCTTTTATCATCATTTATTTTTGAATATATCACAGTGAAAATGTGTTCTGCTCTTTGGCCAAAGCTCTTTATTATGTCCAAGTTGTCATAATTATCTTAAAAATATCATATAGATATCAAGCTAGTTCTTTCCTAAAAATGTGCTAGGTAACTAAATTATTCTCAAGCTATTCCACAATCTCTCTTCAGATAAAATTGTCAAGATTTTTTTAATGTCTGAGATCTTGTGGGAGCATTACAAGCAAAAGATTTTGAAGTTACATATCATGATTTATTAGACATTCATTGTCATGTATGTTCGTGTTCAGGAAGGTCTGGGCAGGCTGATGCTACACTCTCCTCGTGTAGTAAATACTGTAAACTATATGAAAGTACTACATGGCCTCTTAAGAGCAGGGAAGGTCAGAGCTCTGAGTGAAAAGCCTCATCAGCATCTCCTGAGGACAGAAATCAGTGTGCTGCAAGTGTTACTCCCAGATCCCGCTGGCAGCTTTTGTCATTCCTTCAACAAAACCAACAGGTCAAATTAACTAAAGAGTAGAGCTTTTTTTGACAGTACTTCCAGTCCTGCACCCCATAGCCGCACTAGCAGCTCATACCTGGCCAAGCTGTTCCATAAGAGTAACTTCCAGGAGACATCATTTTTAAAAGGGTTGCCTGCGTGGGGAAGGGACACAGTGCTCCAGCAGCTCATCCTGGCTCTTCTGGGAGGTTTTGGTGATGCTCATGCGGAGCCTTCAATCTTCACACAGGTTACAGGGGATCAAAACGTGGTCAAACTGCAGTCATAGGATCATCAACTCTGTCATTGTAGATCAGAGATTTGTGGGTAGTAGTAGGCTGTAGATTTGTAGGTTCAGAGTTACAAATATTTCTTTCTCTTAAGATTTCCTGTATGTTTTTCCTACAGAGAAAAAGATGACATTCACAATGTCATTGGAAACTAATGCAAAAAAATTTATTTTATATCAATATTATACTGACAGAACGAGAGAATTAATATGCAGTTTTGAAAAAGAAATGTAGGTTATATATATACATATATATACATGCATGTATATACAGTGTTTTGTATGTGTTGCATATTGAGATGACTGTGACCTTGTCTAATCACATAGGTCTCCTTCAGACCTTTCAAAGCATATATAATTAATACTAATTCAAAATTAGTTTTGTTGATGACCTGCAAATCAAATTAAACAGTAAGAAACACCTATACTTTTCCTCTAGTGTGTTGTAAGTTTCTATACTGGGTAAAAAAGTTGAGGTGCTCCCAAGAGGCATCATTCCTGAGGTCAATGGAAAGAATCTGTGGCAAACTTACCTGTGCTTATGAAATACAACTTCACAGCTGAAGGACTGCATTTTAAATTAATGTACTTGATTCCAGACTCAATCCTTCTCTCTTTCACTGGCAAGTTAATTTCACAGACACTCTTCTCATGATTAGGTATTCCTCATGTGAGTAATGATTTAAATACCCAAAAGTGATGTCATTTAGCTGTAATTGAAGATGATACAACCCCAACAGCGTGTCTCTGGTTATACTAATGTATATACGCTTTCATTAGTAGTTTCTTCATGTATGTATAGGAAAACAAACTATGTAGGTAAAAGTAATTTAAGTTACTAGAATTGTATCGTTGTTAGGATTGTAGCAGAATATGTGTTTGTCACAGGCACAGCCTACATAGGTATACTTCTATATAAACTATCTGTAGAGGAGGCATCATGCGTGCATATCGTTTAGTGAATTATGATTTTGGTAAGTGAGGGGGTTTTAGTGAGCCTGTTTCATGGCTTAAATGCTAACTGAAACCATGTCAGGTGCCTCTAAATGAAGGAGTATTTGTGAGCAGTACCTTATAATTTCATTTGTGATCTAGGAAGTTTTTCCTAGGTGATGCTTCTTGTGTCATTGAGAGATTTGCATCTAGCTAAATGTACCCTGTTTAACAGTCTTGCTCATCTGGTTTCACAGGCCATCTCATTGGCTCATCCAGGTCTAACCTTATTCTTATCTCTAACCACTTAGCTTTGGAGTTACTTACAAATACTCCAGGACTACACATTATTTCTTGAGCCATATCAGTTGAAAACTTGTTAAGTTTCACCCTTTGTTATGTGAAAAAACCCCAAAATCCCAAAACACTTTGATACCTGAATTGGTGTTATCCTAGATCGGGTGGCTGTAGGACTCCAATTTAATATGTTACTGCTCTATATGCATATTGCATCATGTTGGTACAGATCCACTACTGTAAGCCCCCACATTATTCATTGAAGAAGAGAAAGTGGAGGCAGAAAAGACATTCAAGGCTAACCAATAGCTCACACTTCTCTCTCTAGTACTCTCATAACATTTTCTTTCTTGATTTAAACTTTTTCAATATTTCATCATTTTATGCATTGAACGGCCCATTGAAAATTAAGTTCCAAAACAAAATAAGTAAACTAAGCAAATAAAAAGTGCTATTATCCAGCCTGAATAAATCTCTCCTCCTTTAAAACAAATTTAGTTGTCTAAGAACAAATTTCCTCATGTTAAAGATGACTATACAGTTAGGGACTGCTAAAATTTAACAGAACATGATCACTTACACACAGACACACAGAGTCATTCTCATCTGTATTGCTAAATCCTGGATATCAAATTGGTATATGCCTAACAGTGATTTTTGAAACAGCTCATTCTGGCCCTGTGCCATGCTGCTCAGTGAAGAGCTGCTTCTTGAACAGTTCAAAAGTAAATTGTAAAATGCATTTTGCCAGCACAAGTCTTTTTTTTTTTTTTTTAATTTGAAAAATTACTTTCACTGTTTGACAAAACTAATTTTAAAACCTTATTGTTTAGCAGTTATGCAGCAGAATTACAGTCTTTACTCACAGAGAGAAGTATCTACCACTATAGCTTTGAAAATACTTAGGAAAGAAAGAAGCATAATGGATACCTCTCATTCTTTTAAGAATGTGCACTTTGAGTACCCCAGACAGAGCCAAGTTCCTTGTAATTGCCCAGAGATGCCTAAGCATCTGTAGGAGAGCATCTGACAGTAAGGTCACTCTAGTTCCTCTGTCTGTATCGAGCTCTATAAAAATCTGGTTTTTAAAATCTCTTTTTTATTTATGTGGTATTGTGTATTTAAAATGATAAAATGCACGTACATGCACGTGGGGACACGCACACATAAACAAAATGTAGAAGAAAAACGAAAACAGAAAAAGAGATTTCCAAGAGAAATAGAGTAGCAAAAGATCATTTAACAAAATCTATTTCCTTCTGAAGCTTAGTTAGCATCTTCCTTTTTTATTATTTAACTAGGTAGTGGGGCAAACAGTGATACTGCAAAATTTTGAAATGGAAACTGTATATCAATTTTTCTAGTTTGTTTCATTTTCTGCTGTAGTGCTTTCCCCCCAGAGTTAATAGAGAGCAGTTTTCACAAGTAGTACTCTGTTCAATATAGTCTTAAGAAGAATGATGAAATTTGATTTATTTTTAAATTCTGGATATGGGGTTCTGTGTCCCATCTTATGTGATACACTAGAACCTTAGTTTTCAGTTATGTATAATTCCAGAAAAATGCAGTCATTGAAAATTAAATAAAGATGAAAAAACAACCAAAAGCCTCTAAAAAAACCCAGAAGCAAAACCAAAGGGAACTCAAGCTCACAGTTCAGCAACTGCAGAAATCTCAAGGCTGACAAGATGGTTGTTTTCTGTCCCACACTGGATAATTTTATCAGTATCTATTTAACTTTATATTTAGTACCAAATGCAAGTTTGTCTATTATCACAGAAGTCAAACACTCAGCTCTATTCTCAGATCAGCACAGTGGATCTTTATAAATCTGGAATAAATGAGATGTTAGAGTTGCTGCCAGCAGCTCTGGCAACAGAACTGTTGATCTGCCCAGATTCTCTTTGCTGCAAAAAATGTCTTATCAGCAGATCCACACATCCTATATGGTGTGACTGTGAATTTACAGATAAGAGGGCAGGATGACTGCAAGTGGATGGATGGCACGATCATAAATAGGTCATGAGTTACCAACTGTGGAGCTTGATCCCAAGCATCAGGAGAGGCAATTATAAATTTCAGAGCCCTTCAAAGGATAAGGAGGTCTCTAGGTGGAAGAGTTTTAACTCTTCACCCTTCATTTGGCCAAAGTTGAAAGTACATAAATCAGTCAGTATGAGCAGAGATGGCTCTGAAATTCATAACCACTCATCTCTGTGACATTGATGGAAACTCTATTGAATCAAATGCATAGGTATTCTAATTATGAACCTCTGATATTCAGAACTTCCCTTAGGCCATCAATATCTCATGTGCAATCATCTTTTACAAGCTGGCAAATGATTGTCTGGTTATGCACGTGCTGACCCAGAGAAGGCATCCTCTAGTATAGCCAACCAACTGCAGAAGGCTGATCCTTTTTGAGCACTAGGAGAATAAACACCTTTGAATTTCAGATAACATCAGTGTCAGTTCAGGGGCTGCTGAAGTCTTGTGAAGAAATATCTGGCAATCTTGAGAAGGGGTGTTTAAATATAGCCTTGTATATTGTCTTGTGTTGATTGATCGCCAACGCTTGTCGAAAGGCATTATTTTTAACTCTTTCAGTGCTAAAAGGTTATCTTCTGCTTAAAACAATAGGAAATAAAAAATGGCCTGGAGCCTTGCTATGAAATTTGCCTTCCCACTGTCTGGGGCACTTTTATGACAGGTGTTTTAATTCTGGTAGGAGCTTACTACTCTCCCATTTTACTCTCTCACTGTCCCTATTTTTTAAATACATGCAGCAGCATAGACTGAATCAGAATTTTTAGTTAGCTCGTCAGCTAAGAAGGATCTTTCTTTTAAGCTGGTATTCATCCTCTTATGTCTGTCATGTCAGGTGCATTGAGGACAAGTATCCTAAAGATACCATCAAAACTGAAATAATGATGCTCACAGAAGCTTTTATTTTCATTTAAATGTTTCTCATATCATTTTTTAAAGTCTTGTATTGCAGTATTGTGTGAAGGGAAGATAAAAGCAGGAAAGGGAAAGTGACTAGAAAATAATTGGATAACAGGATGGAAGTGAATAGTCAAAATTGTCCAGACTGAATGAAGTCCAGAGATACACAAGTTTCTGTGCAACAGAAAATCTGAGTTTCCTAATGATCACAGTTTTAACCACCTAATCTGTTAGTCATCTGAGAAGAAAATGACTGCCATGAGAGGGAGACTTAGGACAATACACCTTCTAGGAGAGGTCTAAGACAGGATGAAAGGATCAGTTGCATTCCCCTAATTATTTCTGTGGTGGGCTTAGAACATCGAATTATCACACAATTAATGTTGTCTCAGAATGTCACCTCTAGAACGGAACCCTTGCTGGTTTGGTGTTCTGTAGTTTACTCCCTATTGATATTATTCTATGCTCTCATTTTTGTGTCTCTATAAACTGTGCATGCTAACCATACAATAAAACAGATGCAGAGCAAAGATGGAATGGATAAAACAATTAGTGGGAAATTAGTTTTCAGTTTTCCTCTCAGGAATGGGTTTATACACAGAAAGTCTACTTTACATGGATAAATCAAAGGGGAATAATTAATATTTATTTAAAGTATATAATAAATATCCTGGCAGCTTTTTTTTGTTAGACCTCTCATCTGAAAGAGATTAGAGATCCCTTATGTGACAAAAATAAGACTGAATTAGGGGAGCCATGGGGACAGTGCCATGGGAGCAAACAACACCAAAGTGGGTTTTTATTACTGTCACTTATGAGAAACTTGCTGAAGGAAGTATTCATTGTGCACTGTAACATTCAGAATTGTGATTTTTTTTCTGCATCATCAGTGCATTCGTGCTGTCCTGTTGATTAGATCACTGGCTAGGTCAAACATTGATCCTATGCTCTGCAGTATGCTTTTGCCTCTTTCAGCTGAAGGCAGGGCAGAATTCAGCGCTGGATTCTGCAGTCAGGGGACAAGAAGTGGTGCAGACTGAGGACTAAACCAGCAAAGGCTGCAGAAACTCCCTGCGCAAGCACATATGGGGGGGTTGGCATTTCTCTTCCCCCAGGCACACCAAATGCCCACAATCAGCATCAGCACCCAGTCTGAGCACTCACTATGAAGGAAGGAGGTAATTCATGGTGAAGGCTGTGCTAAAGATGTATGTCCTTGCTTTGTTAGTGAGGGTGTGCAATTTTTTTTACAGTGTCAGCCTTCTCCATGAGTGTTGTGGTAGCAATAATATTTGGAACAACGTGTATTTCTAGTTATTTGCTTAATTCTAATCTTGCAGAAAGTCCACTAAAGAATCTGGCTCGAATTCAGTCACTGTAACTGTAAAAGAGAAGAAAAAGGTCAGTGGAAGAGTGGCACCGTATGAGTTAACATGTTAGTCCTTCATTCTTTCAGATCAAGCTTCCTGTGAGTAATAAAACACAAGGCAGATGAATTTGGCTGGTCTCAGTCAAGCCTCTCATGGATAGTTGCCCACATGGGAATAACTACTGCATAGATTAGCTCTGTGAATAGTTCCAGGACAGGTGTGGGACTGAACTGCTTTGGCAGAACTGTGCCGGGGAACTTGTGTGTGATGATTTGCTCAGTGGTATATCTTCTCTTTTCATGAGCACTAAAATTTACCAAACATGTTTTTTAAGTAATTGATTTCAGGAAATTGGAGAACACTCAAATTTTGTCAGATTAGCAAATATTTTACTCGACAATTCAGACAAATGAAGTGCAAGTGAAAATTAAAATACCCTTACTAAGGTAAGAAATTAGTCAACATGTAATTCCTGATATCAGAAACAATGTTATGGTTTCTGACTCATCTTTCCTAACAGTCTAAAACAAATAACAAAAAAGTGCAATATTTTAAAAGCTTGTAAGGGGAGCAAATGACACAGGATTTCTCTTGCTGAATACAAAATATTTTTCTTACTATTTGAAATCCAGGCATAGTCTTTGATGATCTATATGAAATGAAAGGTGGACTCAGGTAAACCCACCACTATTAATAGAGCCTTATTTTTCCAGTCCCTGTCAGAAGTGAAAAGATTTGCTAGGTAAGGAAGACAAACTGCTCTTTCACCTCCACATGCTCTTCTTCCTCTGTTCTTACAAAGCAGACGTGAGCCTCAGTCACACTGTACAAGTCCTTATAAAAAGCACATTATGAGAAACAAACTCTACACTATTTTTCCTGACATAAAAAGAGGTAATGCAAACATAGGAGGAAGAGTTAAGAACAGCATTTGATCAAAGAATTCTGATGCACAAGCAGAGTCAGAAAGCTGCTTGATATTATATGCGCAGCACTTGCGTAAATCGAGGCTTGACCAGTTTACAGCAGCTGAATATCCATAACATAAAACAGAAAACTTCTCTGTTGAGATCCTTTTTAGAGCCATGACTGTAGGCCAGCCTTCCTTCTTTAGCAATAAGGGGAAAGGATTGCAGTCTGTGAGCTGACACTGCTGTTTGTGCCCTGGCTGCCTCAGAATCAATAGAGGACCCTGCTCTTCAGATCTCTCACACAAAGTAAATATTTTTTTCTTGATTTAACTGGAAATGCTTGGGCATACAATTGCCTAAGGTCAGGTTTGCAGCACTGCTCTGGTTATTTGCCACACAGTTCAGAATTTCAGTCATATATGAACACATTTAAGTAATTTATTGAGGCATCTATTTTGTGCTGCAGTTATGATCCTTATATCTGTCTCATAGCAATTGCTAGGCCTACTGTGACTGACATGTTTTCCATGACATTTTTCATGCATTCCACTGTTGCTATAACTAATGAAGCTTGATTTTCACAGGCATGTGACCATTGTGGGCATGTGATATCGCTCAAAAAAATGTACTGGCCGAACCCTCATCTCCTTCTGCTAGAGGACTACAGATATGATGGCTTTATCATGCAACTGGGGACTTTTGCCACTGGCAGAAAATTTCAAACTTATCCATTTTAATGAATTAAATAATTCCTCCTGCTGCAGGAACTCTCTGTTGCAAGAGTAGGGAGAATAATGACAGAGGTCCTCTATCATTTTGCAATTTTAAAATTTCAGTTATGCTTATAGTTGTGCATATTCTGATGGTGGTGTTGTCTAAGTAAGATAAGAACAGCAGGAGAAAATTGCTGTAATGTTTCTAGAGAAAATTCAGTATTGGTGCTTTGCAGTGAATATTTATCCCCAGAATTTACAGTAAAACGTTGCTAGCTGGTAATCCATGGTGTTTCTTCATTCAGGGTTTAGTGGCCTTTTTCCAGTACAAATTTCAGTGGTACCCCAGAGGCTGTTAATGTCCAAGAAAAAATGAATCCTTTCATTAGTCATTGTTTCCTTTATAGAAACTAGTACAGTGTTTACTAGATATAAACACAAATGAATAATAATAATGATCCACATTGCGTTCTATTCTATATGATCTTATTCTTCTCATCGCTGTATTAACCTAACGCCAATATGCAAAACTTCAGTGAAAGCTGCCATTACAAAAACATTCTGTGATGCTCCGTAATGTCACATGTCTTTATATCGTGCAGAGTATTATTAATACTCAACATGAGACCTGGTCAGTCAGAATTGAAAATCTTTAAATTCCCTTCTTATCATGAAATTTAGGGCAGTGGTTTGTACACATGATTATTTATGGGTGCATCAATCATGTTTACAACTCCACTGACTTGATACATATGCATAATCTAGATAAGTAATTAGCAAAATGACGTCAATTGTGCTGCATACACCAACTGCAAATAACAGTTTTGCAAAAGTTACTCCCAATGGATTGTTCTTCCAGAAATGTTATATACAGCATCTGTCTCTCACCCTTGCTCTCTCGCTCTCTCCCTCTCTCTCCCTTTGCAACTGCTGTTGTAACCTCTAATGCTTAAAGCCCCAGACGTGCTGAAACCTAGGTCTTCCAACCAAGAGTAAAGGGTTGTATTTTCATGGTACTATGATTCTATCTATTTTAACATCTCCTATCAGAGAGAGCTACTTTAGGAAGAAGCCCACAGGTTCACTAACAGATATCAGTACAAAGCTGTCATTTTAGGCTGTGGGGAAATGAGATTAGAGCCGATCTGACAAGAAACAAATCTCCTCTTCCTTTCTGACAGATAATTACACAAGTTGAATTCATGATCCAAGTATATTGCTTGCTTTTCAGGCAATTTGCAGGAGGGAGATTCTCCTTGTTATAAATAAGTACCTGTGCTCTATAATTGCTGACAGTCATATGGGAAACATTTCCCTTATTTGTATTATTATGCTGCAAATAAAATAATGTGAAATAAATAACACCATATCTCATATTATTGGTCTTAAATAGAGGAGAATCTTTCTGGTAATTCTTCACTGTTTAAGTCTTCTCATGATGTATCATTACCAATAAGTGAAAAGGAATTGTAAAACCTGAAATAGCAAGAACTAAAGCATGACAGGTCACACTTTCACCACAGATTTTTCTCCAGTAAAAATATCGGTTTATTCTTCTAAAATCTGGAATTACTTTACATCTATATAAATGAAAATTAAGAGACTTACTCCTTATTTAAAATATTCACCTATAGGATAAAGTGGAAAGAAGATGAGCATCCTTTTATCAGACCAATTGGCAGTGCCACGGCAAAACATATTTAGGGCTGTAAATAATCAGAAACACAGCGCATGTACAGACCTTCGTGAAATGCCTGAAGTAAAGTAGAGAGTGCTGGTGGTTTAAGAGTCAATGTATAGATATCAGTACATTGACAAATCAAATGGGCAGCTACAGTGATCTGCCTATTTGTGTATGCTACCTATATCCATAGTAGTTTGAAAAGCATTTGCAAAAGTCCACAACACTTCTGAAAACAGAATCAAAAATGATATATTTAGTCCAAAGGGCATGTTCAAAAATTAATTTCTAAAAGTCTGTTAGATTTTCATTAAAAATACTAAGTAATAGGGAAATGTAAAAGAGTCCTCTGCTTTTTAATATAAACTTTAATAAAGGCATTTCACAAGCAGCAAAATTTTCACACTGTTTGAACAGAGCTTCTTGTTTTATTTTGATGATTAGCATGCCGTCCTGTAGAGAAACTCATATATGAGCTTAGTATATATTGCCATTCTGCTATGTAAATGTGTGGGGCCTGGGAGAATAATAAAAATAAACCCAGCAAAACAGTTGTCTGCTTCCAGCCCAAGTACGATCATTAAAAATGCTGCTATAATCAGATGATTCCTAACGATGCTGCAGCTTCAAAATATCTGATTTTTCTACATAAAAAAGTGAATTTGGAGTAAATAATGGAAGGATATTGTAATGCTGTCCATACAGTACAGCAAAAATCTGAAGACTACTGTAACAAGGAGACCATGACTACAACATATGTATATCTCACTTTTCACAGATACATTCAGGCAGCAATCCCTGACTTCTAGGGGCTTTTCTCTCCATTGCAGCAATGTAAGTCAGGGATATTTTCTCACTACTGTCTCAGTGCTTATAGAGTGTTGCTCCTGAGGACAATTGACTCAACATTACTTGATTAAAAATTACTTAACAACATTACTTACTCAACAGTATCTAAGATTGCTTTATTTTTCCCCAAAGCTTAAGAATCATGCAGCTGTACTGCAGTCATTTCATGCTAAAGCAATAGAAGTTTTTTTAAAATTTCTCCTCTACCTTCTCACTCTCTCCCAAAAGTGACTAAGGTATTATTCCTGTGAAATGCAGGCCCCTGTTTCATGCTACATGTGACATTGGCTCTTTCTGAGCCCAGTCTGATCAAAAATAAATTTGGGAAACAGTCTCCTTTCCACAGCTGAGGTCAAGTCCTTCAGAATTCTGTGTACTTTCAATCCCAGTCAAAGTCAATACGTTTTGAACATGATAACCATTTTGCAAGGTCTCCACATATACTTAGACACATTTCTTTCAGTGGAAATTTCTTTCAACTATCTCCATTGCAAGAACCAGGAAGAACCACCTTTATATTTTTAGGTGTTTGAGTGAGAAATATTTAATTTCAAAATGTAATATGGCCTAAAATATATATCTGAGACAGTTTGAAGTGAAAGCTCTTTCTGAAGATCAGGTTTTCTCATGGTGACTTTTTCTTTTTTTTAAATTTAAATTGTAGCAGTATTGCCTGCAAAGTCCACAAAACAACAACAATAAGTAATAAAAGTAATAAAAGCAGGCAGCAGGTTGTCTGGGATGCAATGAGAGTTAAAGCAAAGACCAATCTCCCTTGGTAAATGTTGATATGAATAATTAAGTGAAACAGAGGCAAAATGCAGTCTGTCAAAACCAGTTTCCTTCTAGAGACATGGGAGGAATTAAGACTTATTTTAAGGGAAGGCTTTTGTGCATGTCTCCACATCTTGGCTTCCTTGAATTGCACAACTTGTCTCTGTGCTGAAACTACCCAAAACTAATTTCCCTAATAAAGAATTCTGGAATAATTTTTGCAATATGCAGTTTATCCTAGAAATTTCTCATATATATGTGAAATTTTCATTCTCAAGTGTTTCCAGAAGAGAAAATACTGCAATATCACGCTGTGTGAACTTCAGGGGGCTGAAATGTGGCATCCAGTTACTGATTCAATATTCAGTGTATCTGAGGATGCTAGAATATATACTCTGTGACCTGAACATGCAGCTTTGCTCCTCAGTTGGTCTGCACTGACATAACTTTCTTAGATTAGTTATGCTAGTTCAGGACTTGAACAGAACAATGAAAAGTCAGCTAGATGATCTGATCAGATTACCTTTCCAGAGTAACAAAAAAATTAAAGAGAATGTAAGAAATTAATGAAGAATCCATTCCTCTTAAATTTAACACAGTCAAAAGTTTTCTTTCCCATATTATGTTCAGAATTGGATGGAAATTTCAGAAATGTTTAAATAAATTTCAAATAAAACATTTTGATTTGGTGGAACAACATATCTAAAGTGATGCAGAATTACTTAATTTGGTGTCCTAAACACAAGTTTGACCCTTAGGGTTAATTAAGGCTTCATTCAAGCACTTCATGGAGTAGTTGCTAAAACTTTCAATTTTTATGAGGTCTTTATGCTTTCCTTATGCAAAGGAGCATCCATCCAACAAATGGCCACATATAGAAGCTTAACTTGTTATTTGATTACTAGTTTTAACTGTCATATAAATTCCTACATGACACCTGGAAAAGGATGTATTCCTTTTTTTCTTGTCTCAGTGCACCAATGGAACATGGGCGCTGAGACAAGAATGCATCCCAAAGAGAGACAAAAAATTTTTATGTGGCCACCTGGAATCTAAGCTAATACATGGAAATTCTGAGTATTATTCAGGCTCAGTACTGCACTTTAGCATTTTTCATCAAAACCATGTAAAAATTACCTTGAACCTAGATGATCTAAAGTTTGTAAAACCAGGATCCAATACATTTATATGTATTTTGCATGTATACTTGTAACATTCGGTCTTGAATAACTCACAGACCCTAAAAACCTCCCTAATAAGTGTTTGTTTCCAGATAATCAGACAAAAATACAGTGAGAAATGCTGAGCATTTTTTGGGAAACTGAAAATCATGACACTTGTCCCACTAGCTGGTATGCCATCTTTTAGCCTTTTTCTCAAATAAGCAGAATGTCATGATAATTTTCTAAAAGCAAAAATTAATACATAGGCCCCAGGAAGTTATGAAACCCTCATTTCTAGGCACAAATGGTAATTTGGAATAGCAAAAAAAAGATTGATCAGAGTTGAGCTGTACCATAGGATTCATATCTTCTCCTTTGACAGAGAATGCACTGACTACAACATCCTTGTCTTCGGTTGGAGCCTTGGGTGAGTAATTAAGAACACAAGGCACTGAAATAATAGTAAGAATCAATTGAACACTGGCAGAGTTTTTTTCCAGGCACCTATTCATAAGATCTGTTGTGTATATCTTCCAGATATTATATCCTTAGGCCTTAATTGCAAAACTCTTAAAAATGTCTAAATTTCCGTTCGTGTCAGGAAATCAAGTTCACACAAGAGAGGTAGCTACAACGCAGCCAGTAGTTAAAATCACACACTGTAGAAATCTTTCGAAAGATACTGTGTAACTTACATTATTAACTGTGCATGCATTTGTGACTTCTTTCTTTTCCTGGTCCTCTCTTCCTCCCACTGTGCATCTCCTCAGTCTCCTTTCCCTTCCTGATGGACATCAGTGCAAGGCATCAGGTTAAAATAAAAAATTGCAGTAAAAGCAATGCCTTGTTGACATGAACTGCTACAATGCACACAAGATAGGCAGATATATTTTATATTTGGATACTTAAAGTGGATACTTTAGGTGGCATTAGTAACATCAATATTTATATTGCCATAAGCTTAGCTTGCACTGGAGTGTCATTTATATCATGCAATGTTTCCTGCAAGTGTTCTTCCTGTCATTCCACATTCATTTCTGGCTTTTTGAAGGTAAACATACAGCAGAACTAAGCCAAGTGGGTGGAGTTTCCAGTATTTTTAATGTTATAGCTATTAAAATAATGACCTTTATGCAGCTATCTAAGGCTCTATGCAATGCCTTGAAACTCAGAAGTTCTTTGAGATTATTAATAGCAATAGCATTATCTCAGTAATGTGGGAACTGTAGCTGTCCAGATTGAATGTCATTGGTAAAATTGCATTGGAAAATATGCCCATTTGAATTGGTTAAAAATATAAGTACTAAATCAAAGAATCACTTCTTCAATTTCAAATATTTTTCAAGCATTTTGAGCAAAATTCTGGACAGTCACTATCATTAGAAAAGTATTGAAAGTGTCAAAGCTTCCACTAATTTTTCAATGTTGCTGCAAAAAAACTAAAAGTAATTTGGAATTTGCAAATTTTTGTGATAAGCTCACCAATTATAGTAATGATTTTTTAAAAAATAGTTATTTTAAGGGAATATCTGAATAGCTTTTTTGCTATTGAAAGATGGTAGATTTAATCTACTGGACTATTTGAGGTTCTCCAGAATGATCAAAAATACAAGTTTTGTTTTATTTTTTTTTTTTTGTTTCACAGTTACCAAATGTTTATGACAGAAAATGTTACCATTATTCGTCCCATATATAGAAACAAAAGCTGCTAAAGTGTTTCTAGATCAAGTACACAAATATTGTACATTACCATCAGGTTCTTTGGTGCAAATAGTCTGACATGAGATCTGTCTTTCTTCAAAAATTTTATTTATAGTTTACTTTATTCAATTTTTGTATTATACTGTCATTCTCTATAATAAGTTAATGCTATGTTGGAATTGTTTAAAGGGATTATAGTGTCAGTAAATTTTAAATCAAGCTACTTGCCTAAGCTTATATTATTGAAATAATGATTGATGAGCACTTTTGTGAAATCATGTGAAATCAAGTACATGAGTGGGCAAAAAATATCACCAGCACCACCAACAAAACAGCCTTTAAAAGTTTAGTAACTGCAGAGTTTAAAAATTTAGTAACTGAAGAACCACTTAGAGCCATTGTGCTTTAGTGATTAGAGGAGGCAGAAGCATATTATAGAAACTGAAGTGAAATCCTGGCTAAGCAGAAAATGTTAGGAAAATTATGTTGGCTTCAAAAAGATGAAATTTCACTCCTGGGGCTTATTTCTTCTGACTCTGCTGCTGACTCACTGAGCTTGCTTGGTCAAGTAATTTAACCTTTGGTCCTCTCTGGTTAAAAATTCTAACCGATCCCAGAAATTTTGTTCAAAGCTGTGTCAGTGAATCATCTTTTGTCTCTAAAACACTGAAAGATGATGTAGTGAAAGATGATCTTTGTATGAAATGTCCCAGAAAAATCTGGATATCTCAAATTCTTCAAAATTGAAGTCGATAGCAAGAGAGAGATTTTTATGATTTTATTGCTTTTACTGCTTTTTCCCCTGAAAGGAAACATGCATTTTTCACAATATAATTTGTTGCTATTGTAAGGAGACATTCCCAAAATAGAAATATTTCGCACAGAAGGGAGATGATATTATAATAGAAAAGCTATTAGGTAGATAAGGTAGCTTAAGTAGATATTCTTAAGTGTCTTTTTCCTTAGATCAGATCAAGGGTCTGGAAGTCAAATAGTTGCTGAAGTGATGGTGTTCTCTACAGTTAGGAGCTGTCCTGCTGAACTAAGTGCTGCAGAATTTATGGTCAGAACAAGTACGAACTATTTATATGGATAACAAGACATTCTTAGGTAGAAAATAAATTGTGGTTCTATGTGTCCTTGTATGGGAGTGAATAAGACAGCAATTAATCCTTCAGGAGCTAGGCAGAAGCTCAGAAAGCTGTTTACAAATGTGAACAATTAAGAGTTTAGGATCTCTAGTGTTTCAGTCTTCAGGACGTTGTGAAGCCTCTGGTGATAGCCACTGCTTTTGCCTGGTCTGTCTTGCCCTTTTTCTCCCTTTTGTGATGTACAGCATGTATTT
Source organism: Origma solitaria (assembly GCA_013397895.1). Taxonomy (NCBI): domain Eukaryota; kingdom Metazoa; phylum Chordata; class Aves; order Passeriformes; family Acanthizidae; genus Origma; species Origma solitaria. The sequence continues at coordinate 590,206 of VZRL01003807.1, forward strand.
TCCACATCAAACAATTATTTTTCTAGTCAGAATCTTGCCATTCACCATATTGTTAAAGAAGTTGTACTATCTTCTTTCTTACGTATTTTTTAACACTAATTTTCTCATTCTGTCTAATACCATGTGCCTTTCCAGCATTTACTTGCCAGGTTAGTTCTGATTAATCTGCATATATCTAAGCTACCAGTCTATGTTACTGAGCTTTGTCTTATAAAGATTTTTTGCACATAATATTATCTATGCAGCATATATTTCTGATTATAATTTTCAGCCTATGCAGCATTTTCTGCTTCTCATTTGCTTTAATGAATTATGAACTATTGTAAGAAAACAGTATCAATTTTTGACAATGTAGGATTATTCTGTAACAATAGTAACATTATAATAACTTACTATCATAACACAACAGTGAAAATATAGACTTCAATGGTTTAATCTAGATGGATTCCTAGCACATACCTAATGTAAGAGTTTTTCCTCCAGAAGAACTTGCAAGGATCCCAGAAGGGTACATTTGGACACTTAGGATATGAGATCGTAGTGTCCTTCACTGGAAATACAATTGTGGGTTTAAACAGTGGGTTTTATTGCTAAAGTAACATATCAATACAAGCAAAACAAATGTGCTCTGAGTGACGTATTTCATTATCCGTATTGTAGGGAGGGAGGGGGTAGGGAGGAGGAGGGGAGGGAGGGGAAGGGAGAGGAAGGAAGGAAGGAAGGGAGGGAGGGAAGGAAAACATGGAAAACATCTTAGGATGCATGAAGTGAAGTATCTCCAGTAGGTAATTAAACTTTAATGGTTAGTAATAGGAAGGGTTAAAACTATTTGGAGCATAGAGAGTATTAAAAAAAAGGTGCTTGAACTAGGGTAGGTACGTAGATCAGCTGCTTTGATAACTAGAGGAATGAAGAAGCTGTTTTACATGAGGGCACTGAAAGAGCTGGATTTAGCCTAGCAAAATAATAGCTGAGAAAAAGTATGATTGCCTTCTATAAATAAATGGGGGGCAGGAGGAAGATGAGTTATTTTTGCTAAAGGACAAGGTTACACAAGAACAAATGAATATAAACTAGCTATGAATGCATTTATTCTGCAAATTCATAAAAAGGGTTTTAAGATGGAGCTCAAATGAGATGAATGGGATTATATGACATGATTATTTATGATAGCAGGGAATTGGATTCACTGACCCAGGATGCCTCCTCTAGTTCTACAGCATGTGCTTGTACAAATCACAGTTCTGTTCTCTGACTAGATCACCTATTTCTGTAATTAGCTACTTCCTCTGCTGAGATCTTGTAAAACTTTGATTTTTGATTCCAGCAGTGATGCAGTCAGAGAGTTGGGTTTAGATTTCCCCCTGCTTTTTCTGTCTTTTTTTAATGAGTAAGAAAAATAATGCTAGGCTGCTGCATTTTCCCACATTTTTGGCAGAGAAACAGATCAGGGTGAGTGGAGGCAAAAAAATATTTAAAAGGTAGGTGGTAAACTTTCTGAGCAGGAATTACGTATGTGTAGGTATGAACAGGTAAAAAACCCCAGTTTTATACCACTATATTTCAAATATGAGCACTAATATATACAAGCACATTACATTTTAATGTTGGTATAAAAAGTATTAAGTTACTTTGATTTAACATTAAATAAGTATTTTATTTTTACAGACATATAGGAAATTCAAATATAGAGATGTACTTCTCTGTAGACTTTTTTTGTAAGTTCCACTGATTCCACAGAAATTTCTTGCTCTCTCTGATCACCAAGATGATTTTGTGAGTGACATGATGCCTTGAAGTGCCAAGTTTGCTTAGGTGACCTAATTGGCTCAGGTGGCTTAGGTGCATCTGCTCATCTTGGTGACTCACATTTCTTTCTTGATGAGTCAGGTAGACAAAATTATTTTTTCAAGAATATGCATTGTTTATAATTTGCCTAGAAGGGCATGTGTGTAAGTTTTGAAGAATTACCTCTCTAGTCATTGGCTATGATGTTGCAAGAACTTGTTAGCCAAAAAGAAAATGATGAGCAACTGGTAAAGTGCCATATATAAAAAAATTTCCTTAGTAGACAGAAAGTTTATCTTTGCCTTTCATTTTGTTTTAAAAAATAAGTGTATATATCACTGTAGTACAGCTGAGTGATTTAGGAAAGTGATAACAAAACAAAAGGAAATTTTGGGAAGACTTGAACAAGTGCTTAATTTTTTATTCATCCACTGTGAGTTGTGAGGGCTGTTAGTCAGACAAAATGGTTAATCAGTCATAATGTTCAGCATTTCAGCCCTTTGCTGCTATTGAGCATGTGCTGGATCTGACTGTGGTATTGTCAGGCATGCTAAGCAAATATTAAGGAGTGTGGGAGCAGCAATGCAGAAAAATTCAAACTAGTGTTGCATTATGCCCTGTCAGTCACAGTGAATGTGGCCTGACACAGCATGGTATTTGTGCCCAGATGGTCTCAAGGGCTTAAAATTCTTAAAAGGAAGGTTTCTTGTGAGCTAGGTTATTAAGAGTTTCATATGAATAAAGAATGAAGGTTGTGGCCCTTTAGAAACACAGTATCCCAAGAGATTCCTGTGTCTTTGTCAATTCAAAATGATGGCAAGCAGTGGCATCATATTTATTGTATAGCAGTATTTATATTAATAGCCACCACAGAACAGCTGAAAAACATTCCTATTCTATCTGGGCATGTCGCCTCAGTACATTAGCAAAGGTTCAAGAACAGAAGATGACAGGCTTTCATAGAGAATCATGCTGTTAAAATAACAATCTCTCCTGTGCCATAGCTTCTGGCACTGGAGCCCACCATCCTGTTGTAAATTGCTGACATCAGTGTAGCACAGCATTAATATTATGCCTTTAACCCTTTTGATGCCATTTCTCTGGGTAAGCCTGTACACGTTTAGAAGGAAGAGAATAAACTTCACATGTAAATGTACACATATTCCGACATACAACCACACAGTGTATTTCTTAACTACAAATTTCAGAACACTGACCAGATTTTCTTTAGAACTCTCACTGCTTTTTCAAAAGGATGGCATTAATGAAGAAAGCTCTTTACTTTTAATTTATAAGTGAAAGGAAGATTAGATTCTCTATATTTAAAATGTTGTCCTTCAGAAAGTCCTGATAAACTCTGTTGACATCAATAATTTCAATAATAGAAGAGCAAGAAGGAGGCAGGAGGGGGAGAGGGAGAAGCACTCAGCTGTTCCAATGGTGTTTTTTGTTTTGTTTTGGTGACTGTAACTCCTTTCACTATACCAATCATAAATAACAGTTCTTCTCTGTTTAATGCTATGCAACTTTTAGATTACATCTGTTACTGCAAAGCACAGTCATTGTAGTTTTTTGTAGACATTTTGCTCTGATGATTCTTTATTCATAAAGAAAAAATTAACTATAGCTATGACTAAATGCAAAATAAGAAGACAGAATGGACACACAGTGAACCAAGGCTTGTTGATTTGCAAGAGCGAAAAAGGGTTTTCAGTGTCAATTTACAAGTTGTAGATAAATTTCTAAACTTCACGACAGATGAAAGTGAAGTATAACCAAACTGTGGTTAGTGACTTGAATGAGTATAGAAGGGTTTCGAACATGTGTTGGAAACAGCCATCACAAAAATGCTGACTAAATCTGAGTTTCTTAACATAGAATCACAGTGCGAATTACAATTTGGAGAAGTCTCTTGCATGTTAAATTAATCCTTGAATTTAATTATTCCTGTGCAACTCAGAAGTTGGTCTTTTCCTAGAACACAAGGTAGATGAAATCTTTATTCCTTTTGCCTGCCCTGCATAAGTATCCTGTTCTGCAGCAAAGCTCTTCCAGGTGTAAAAAATACTTTCTCACACCACATACGAGAGATCCCCAGCTGCACTGGGCCAGACTGCTTTAAATTCAACTTCTTTTCTGCCATTCAAATGGCTATTTCGTTTAAAATCTATATTTTTTCAGCCCCTCATGGCATGGAAATAATACCTTCTGACATTTGTTTGTCTATAGTTAAATTCAAAGGTGATAACATAGTAAAAAAGTTTATTAGATTTTCTGCTCCTGCGACCACATTCACTGGCAGAAATTCTATTATATACAGTTTGGCCCAAAAGTATTCTTGGTATAATTGTATTAAATCTAGTTTTCTGTTTACGTCAAATTCTACTCATGTGTGGGGGATCTGATTTGATATGGGATTTAACTTACAAGATGTGGGATAAGAAAACAGAAGTTATTAACAGGTACAACAGCTTAGATTGCCAAAACTGACATATTCACCCCTGAATGTGTCTCATTTTCTTTCAGTGCATATACATTGTGAAGAGACAGAAGAAAACTGAAAGAATGGACTTTTATGCTCCAAAATTGTGTTTAATATGCAGCTAGCTCTAACAAGAGCTCATCTGGTTCAAAGTACTATCTTGAGTTTTGCTTGGAAAAGCACAGAATTGTTCATATATATCTTATTCCTTTTTGCCTTTGCTGAATTAAGGAGAGATAAATTTCTTCCCATGAAGCTAATTACCCACTATCAGAACAATACACAAACAGAAAACATCACTTTGATTCATCTCTGAAAAATAATGCCATATCTTCCAGTCAGGACCATCATGGAGGCCTAGGTCACTATTTCTGGAGGTGATGATAGGCTAGTGAGCTCCCTAAGCTTCTTGGACTTCTGTCACTCCTCTTCACACCAGCTCTATTTTTACCCCTTCAGGACCCTGTTAGAATCCAGAAACCCTATTCCTCTGCAAACTACAGATTTCTGCAGTGTTTTTGCTGTCCCCTGTTGCAATTCCTGTTACTGTTTGATTTCTGTTGATTTTTTTTTCTTATTTGTTAGGTCTAATTCCACCACCTTTTCAGTTCTTTCCTAAAATATTAAGTGTAGGTGTCTGCTACAGGGCTTGGGGATTTAGCTAAAGGCTCGCATTAATGTTAATGGAGGTCATACATAAGTCTGTGTTCAGCATAGAGAAAATTTTCCCTTCATTTTTTTGGTGAAGGGTGATATGAGTGTGATCAATTTTTATTTGATACCATATCAAGAAGATTGAGAATAAAGACATTTAAATGACTTCTCATTTTAACACAGAGTAGAAAATATACTAAGATGCCTATATATTGTGCTGTATTTTCCCATCTTGTCATTTCAGTGAGTAGAAAAGATTTAGTTTCAACTTTTTCAATTATTAATTGTTGTAGTGCTGGTTTATCACTCTGAAAGTCTTGAACAATGAATGTCTCTATTTAAAGAAGAAATACAGCGCAGGTGCTGTGGAAACATGAGCCATGTTTTCATCTTCCTTTCACACATATACTTAATGTGTATATACATATTATATCTCATTCTGTCCCTCACCTTAGCCCAGAGGGAACCTCTGGTGAGTAAGGGGATAGCTTCATCTCCATTATTATTTGGGGGTTTTTTGGCCTCACAAGGGCCCACTTACTCCAAAGGGGAATCGGAGTGGGTTTTGCTGTACCCAGTGGTAACTGCACTGGAATCTGATTCCTTCTTTCACACAGAACTGCCATCAGCTGGTAACAGTTGTCAGGTCCAGCTGAGATTAATTTGAAATAATATGCCAAAGTTTGAGGGACTTTGTAGTCTATTTTCAAAGTTTTCAACCAAATAATTCCTCATAATTATATTAATCTAATACCATGTCTACAATCTGTGTTCTTTTTAGGACATTCTTTCCAATCTAAACTTTTGTAGGCCGAAGCTAGGAACAGGTCATGCAGAAACTCTTATAGATCTGTCTGACTTTGATGTGGAAGCTAGGGCTAATTGCATTTGACCCTTACTGCTCTGGGGCAAATCTGAACTATCCTAGCTCTAAATCCTGATTATTTTCTATTTGTACCTCAAAAAAAAAAAAAAAAAGAAAAAAAAAAGAAAATGAGAACTTTGTTGAATTTTATAATTTGTTTTTTTTTCTTTTGTAGTAATGACAAATAGAAATCTTGATATTTTTCAAAGCATCTTACCTCAGCCTTAATAATTTTTTCCCAGATTTACTATATACTTAAAGCTATTGGTAACTATGAGGCTTGAACTAGGCCATGTAAACATGACTGTGGCACCTTTTTGTCAGTATATATACACAGAAGAATATGTATTAATCCACATTTGTATAAATCTAGATCCACCTTTACAACCTTCCTGGCTGCAGGGAGCCAGGGTGGTTGGTGGGAACTCGGACAAGAGGAGGTGCACTGGTTGATTATCTGTTCTCTGTGCAAAAAATTGTGAGACTGATTGAAGTCAACCCTCAGAGTTCACTGGCCCCAGATCAGCAGTAGGAAGATGCTGCTTTGCATGAACAATGAAAATATCAGCCATGTCTGAATAGTGCTTGAATCCAAATTACAATTAAAAGTTTAATTATAGAAATGTGGTACAAAGCTTTTTAATGTCATTGATTCAGGACTTTTCACCAGAAAATATGCAGTGATGAAAAATACATACTAGTCAAGTGCTAAACATCTAAAATCCTATTAGAAATTGAGCCACTGATGGTTACTCAAAATCTTCAAAACACAGCTCTTCATTTTTCTTCTTCAACTAGTCTATAGCATTTAACTATCCTGCAGATATTTGGTGAATTTTTCATGTTTACAACACGTTTTTAAATGTGAAAGGGTATGAAAATCAAGTGTCGCTGTGCTGCATGCACTGCTAACAGCGCTTAGTCTGAAAACCTTCCTGATCTCACTCAGAGCTTGCCTGCCATACCTCTAAGCTTTATTAATTTTTGACAGTTCTTCTCGGGTTAAGATCTAATTTTTTTGTGTATTCAGGGTGTCTAAATGGTAGGTATAATAATTTGCCATTTAGAAAACACTCAGATGTGACCATTACTAGGATTATATGCTTGAAAATGGGGAATGTTATTAAAATATTCAAACAAGTATTTGAATGTAGTCCTAGCATTAGTTATCTCTGTATTTTTGTTAAATATACCTACAGAATTTTGTTTTTCACATCTAGTAGTCCCATCTGGGTTTTGACTCAGTAATTATAATTGTAACTAATTGCAAGTTCTATATGTAAGTTGGCTAGCAATTCCTTTAAAAAGGATCACAGTGAGTTCTTCTTTCGGAAACTTTCATATCTGTCTTACAGCAGACATCTGATATTAGCCAAGAGATAGCCCTGCAATTTTTTCCCAAAGAATTCAATTTCTGACTTGCTTGTAATACAAATTCTGGTTTTTTATTATATAATCAGTGTTATCAGACAAAGTACACACACCTTTTCTAATCTGTCTGAAGCTACTGGTAATGTTTTGAGGACATTCTTCCCTTTTGGCAGTGGTTATAATAGTTGAGGTGGGGGTGAAGGCCAGAGCCTCCACATCTGTACATGCTTTCGTCCCCATTAGTCCAAGAGGAGGCAGGTGTCCTGACCACCCATCCCTGGGCTGGGGACACCCTGGAGCTCTCCCTATAAACTACACCATCTGACATGTGTCCACATCCTGTTCTGCTCACGCTGTCAGTGAGGGAGGAGCTACTGCACAGCTCTAACAATGCTTCAATGATTTTTGATGTGCTTATTTTTTTCCCCTGTTGAGATATGTTCCGAACTTGTCTTGCAGTCCGGCATTTCTCTGGCAGAACAAAGTAGAATAAATAGTGCTGTTTAGTCACACTTGACAACTCCGTCACCAGCCCGTGGGTTATCCTGGGGGTCAGATGGGCCAGAGACAAGGATTTACCAGAGGCAATCACTTGGCATCTGCTTATGATTGCACTCAGATGGCAAATAGCTGTGCAGAGGCTGCTACCAGCCAGAAGGGTTTAGGGAAATACCAAGTGCCTCTAAATTTTGCAAGAGTTACCTTAAAGCAACAAGTCAGGCGCTATAGTAGAGCAGAGATATCAGAGCATAGGTTATGTGAGATTCAGGCATTTACAAAGCCTTTGCAGCCGATGTTCAATAGGGAGGAGAGTATTGATTTTGCACTGGTATTCTTAGTATTGTTAGAAAAATACTGGAAAGAGCCTTCAAACCATACCCATTGGTTGTTTTGCCTACTGTTATAAACTACAGGCCAGAAAATACATTTTAAAACCCAGTTTAAGATGAAAAGTCAAAACAGTTCTGGCAATACAAGTAATATGGGATTCACAAGTAAGAGCAACTTCTTTCTTGTGAATTTTAAGGGAGACTCCCCAAGTGATCCCCCATGTGAGCACAGGAAGTAGAATACTACCCACACTAGGAAAAATAATAATGCCTTCTCTCCAAATATAAGCGGGGGTGAGAAAACGTTTGGTTTAAAACCCGGACCTAACAATAGATTTACCTGAAAGCATTCTTTTTCTTCCTTGACGAGTGTGCTCCTGAGAGATCATGCTGCTCCAAGGAATACAGAAGAGTGCTAAGGAAAAGAGGACAAGGTGCATCCATTCCTTTTCCGCTTCACAAGTGTTGTGCAGCAGTCAATAGTAGAAAATGTCTAAAACCCTGAATTTTTTACCTTAACAGGAGGGCAAATATATACAATAGGAGACCATCAAAGACCTTGAAAAAAAATAATGTAATCAAGAAATTTGATCTCTTCAAACACACGTGGGAAATTACATACTAGAAAATCAGGGCTCTTATCACAAGTTTATCCAGTTTTCCTGTAGAATTTGTCTGTTCTTTTCTGAGACCTTATTGATGTACAATTTATTTTCTCTGTTTTACATATTTTTGCATTTGTCCTAAATACAGAAGGAAGGTCTACTTGTAAATATTTTATTTGTAACCATGACAGATGTTTCATGATGTGCTGCTCCTTCCATACTTTTCGAGTCCTTTACTTCTTTTTCATTCCTGCTTCCTGAACTCACCATCTGCAGTCTTTTCCCAGTAAATTATCACTTAGCAATGTTTAATAGTAAATTTAGTGCTGTCTTTGTTCAACTTGTTGCAAGCAAATATATTGAGTTATGTGGTGCTTACTTCCTGGGTATTCAGTAATCCTTTGATACGTAGCCTCCCCAAACCTAGATTTTTAATTTTAAAGAAACATTGAAACGTATATTTTACTAAAATCAGTAGGTCAAGAGAACGTTTGCACATTTGTCCTTCAGCAAGGAAGTGTCTGCTGGATATTAATATACTTACAGCTGAAATCAAGTCAGACCAAATGCAATGAACTGGCCTGGTTGCATGTCAGGGGTTTTCTAGGTTTTCTAATGTTCATTTCTTCTTGAATATGCATTTGCTGGTTTTTATTTGGACTGGAGCTTCATTACTTAGTGTTTCTACTATACTTGAGAGGTGAAAAGTAATTTGGCACAGAAGTACATTCACTGTAAACATTAAATGCTCTTGCCATCTCCTATGGGTAGAACCTGGACATCCTTAAATCCATGTATTTATCAGACAAGACCTCTTGCAAGAAAGATGGACTTATTTCCTATACTCTTTTCCCTGATGATGTTTTGGAAAAATATCAGCACACAAAAGGAAACAAAATGTTCAGCTCACAAATCTAAGGGGAACTTGGAGCTGTTGAGACACAATTACTTTGATATTTAAGAGGGATAAAAGAACCCCTTAGAAATTCTGTTTTGAAAAATTTAGAATAAAAGAAGTATTCATTTTCCAACCAAATACAGTTCTTTCAGGAATCCGAATGCCCTTTAATTTATGTAAGTCACGAGAGGGAGAGAATATCAGCCAGAAGCCCATCCACGCTTGCTGAAATCCACAGAAACCTCCTGGAGTGGATTGTGCTTCACATTGGGGAGTGCAGAGATGAGGGAGGGAGAATGTAGAACAACTCTGCAGTAGAGAAAAAGGGAAAGAAAAGGTGGAAATGCAGACGTGAACTTAGGTCATTGTTACAGAATAGGGAAAAGAACATTCAGTACATATTTCCAGTTGGGTTCTTCCTTGGCATTACATTGGTACCAATACAATCTTCATTAAGATGGAGAGAGCATTGATTTTTTTAGAAAGATGTGAGGATAAAAATGAAAAATAGCAATGCCTGGAATGAGTTAATGTTTTGGCTGACATTCATTAGCGAGACTGCTGTTAACATGCAGTGGTTTTTTTATCTCTGCTTCCAATTGAATCAGGCCATGGCTGTGAGATTTTACACAGTGCATGATGGTGCACTCCATCACCAGATGAAACTTTAAGATAAATTTTCGTTTTGAAAAGTGAATTAGACTCTTAAATATCCCATGAAACTGATAGAGCCCATTATCTTGTTTATTATTCAGGTCTTTAAAAAAATCCCTTGATGCAGCAATAATTGCTCGCCTGAATCAACTGAATTTATGTAAAACAAAGTTTCAGCTACTTTCTTGAAAATATTTGTCTCAAGCCTATTACACTAAATGTCATTCAGAATAGTCCCAAGAAACTTGGAGAAAATTGCCTTTTTGCTTTTTTTCCCCCCAAACATACTGAAACTACTCTCTTGCAGTTTTATGTCCTTGTCATTCCACAAAGTATTAACTGTGTTTTCCTGCTGAGCTGCCATTGTTAGCAGTATAACTATTCCATAAGCTGCAGAGCTACATATCTTGAATTATAAAGTGGAATGGAGAAATCAAGTCAAATGATTGGCATTCTATGCAGTTAACAGAATATGGCACTATACGTGTTGATATTTGGTCCAGCCCTCCAGGCTCATTGAATTCAGAACGCTCTCTGTTCATGGGCATAAAAATTCTCTCAAGGTCACACCCAAGGTTAAATCATGGGAACTTCGAAGTGGGAAATTTTAAAAAATACTTCTGAAAATAAAACAAAGGGCCAACTGAAACTAATGGGAAATTTTCCATTGACTTCAAAGGCAATAGAATAGAATCAGAGCCATGAAACTTCATACATGGGAAAGGAATCCATGACTGTGATTGTGTAGTAGTTTCTTAAAATTATACTTTTCCTTTAGATCATCTTCTTTTACCAATTTTAATAATTTCTGGCTTCTCTTGAAATAAAGAACATAATATTGCAGCCTAGTGCAAATAAACCTACCTCAAAAATATAAAGTGTGAGGAATAGAGCATTATAGAACTTGAATATTCAAAATTAAACAATAAAATAACTCACAGCAAAGTCTTTTTAACACTATACTAACAATACCAATATTAATTTCATTGAGAAAGTATAAGATGACAGATGTTATGATGACATATTAGCATATGACTTTGGGAAGAAAGTTACAGTGGAGAGGCGTTTTTTATTTGTTTCTTTTTAAGAGAGGAAGAACATTCACATACTCAAAATTCATTATCACATTGTGCCATCAGTTTTAAAAAAGAAATATTTCTCCACAAATCTTAGATAGGTTTAGAAACAAATCTGAAAGGAAAAAGAAAAGATCCTTTGTAAGGTGATAAGATTTATACATCTCCTTTTTACTCCTTTCTTCAAATGTCCATGTAGTCCCTTAGCCAGACTTCAATTTGAAGTTTCAAAATATTATAAGGTATGTTCTCAGCCAGACAAGTACAATAAAATGGCTGTTTTCATTAAAGGAGAATTTGGCCCTGGAAGTAGAAATTCCTGAAAATGGAGAGATACATTTGCATTCCTTTTTCCTTGCTTTTTGTGCACATTTACATGAGTCTTGAGAAGGATTTTAACAATTAATTGTAAGCTGTTGTGTTGAGTTTGTCTTACATAGCTTTCTATGAAGATTTTCACCAGTAAATCAATCCTAGGAATTCTGAGCATTGAGCATGAACCCGTAAGTTCTCCACATGACTAATGTGACCAACGGCAATTAATGACACTTTCAATGATAAGCCATCTCATAGCTGCAATGTGCAGAATGCTTTATTGTACAATTCCAAATAATAAATATATTTTAGGAGATTGCAATATTTGAATCAAGAGCACACCAGGAACAGAGTAAGAGGTGATTTTTTTTTGTTATTGCAATTTTTGTCTCCGTTTGAGGACAAGATGGCTCATTCAGTACAATGAATAGTAAAAAGAATTGCAAGAAGTGGTGAAAGACAGAAATATTATTTAACTTTGGCATAAAATTGTCCACACGATATTGTTGCATCAAGCAGTTGGGGTAATCTTTAACATTAGCAACATAATGTTATTTTTTTTACTCATGTAATAAACTAGCTGCCATGAATTCTACCATGTCTCATTCAGGCCACATTATAACCTGCATGCTCTATAATTTAGGCACTTTAATCCATATAAGTTTCAATATTCCAGGTTTCTTACATTTTTTTCTTTCTTCCGTGCATATTTGATGTAGTATATGCAACTATTTCTTCTGGCTTTCACTCTGCATTGTCATTCAAAAACCAAGAAGACAACTTCGCTCTGCAATTCAGAAAAGGCAGACTTGCAACTTTAGAAGCCTTTAAAATGCCTTCTGTTACCCCCTGTCAGAGAGAACAAGGTAAAACCAGCATGGTCCGTGTAATAGTTGGTGCTTAAAACAAAGATGGATTTGAACAGTTGCCTTGGCTTTCTGCAGTGTGTTTGTGCTGTTCTGTCACACAGCACAATAATTTCCAAGCTGTGTTAACAACAACATCAGGGGAAGTTGTGTGCTTGTTTTCCTGTGTCCTTGTAAATCATACTGTCCATTTACATACTTTCAAGAAACAAAAGAATTTCTGCAAGCGCTTTCATTAAAGCGAGTTCCCCACTGTGACACCAAGTCTTCTTCCCTCTGCTTGCTTTGAATGACTCTGTCTGAGGTTGGTAGTAAAGGCTAAAAGGAAAAAAAACAAACCAAAATAACAAAGCTGGAACAGTCAAACCACAGGCCATTAAAGGCCATGTCTTCAAAGCCATATGTCTAAGCAGAGAGGACATGTGGTTTCATTGATTCAATGCAGACTGAGAGACAGGAACTTGTAACTTTTAATTTTACTTGTGCTCCCGTCTCAGTTTGCAACCCTTAGGCAACTTTATTTAACTTTGCAGAAGATCTAGCATTGTCTTTTGTAGAGTCACAGCCCTAATCCTAAAGGCCAAGGCAGACTGAGGACACACTTTGAGTTGTCCTCGTTCTGGTCTGCTCCAAGGGGCAAGAAGGCTTCCTGAAGGAAGCTCAGAATAACCACCCAAGCTGGTACAACTATGTGTACTAAATCACACACTTATGTGTGATCCTAAAGCCCTTGGCCTTACTCTCTTATATCCCATATACTGGGTCTTTTTCTGCGTGTCTTGGAAAAGTCTGAGCTGCTTTTGGTGTTGGCTGTGCCAGAGCAGTTTCTGCAGTATGGATATTTATCACAGTGCTGTATGTATGCAGTTCACCGCCAAACCCGGAACATGCAACCCCCACCTCTCTTTTTCAATCTAAACTGAAAAATAAAAATGCTTTTTGAATTCCAGGAGGAGGCTAATGATGCTTGTCGTGCCGTGACTTTGCAAGGGATCGTTAGCTAACCCTGGGAACAAAAGCAGCTGAAGCGCAAACTCTTTATCTCCCCGGAGAAAACAGGGAGGGATTCACAGCAGGAAGAGCAAACCATACATCATCTCCTAGCCAAGGTATTGCCTTTCAGTGCCAGGGGTGCCTGCAAGAGCACGAGTCTGGGCTCTGTGATCCAGGGGGTCAGCTCCAGGCCCACATTGCCAGAACGTACAAAGGAACGAGGGAATTAGCTCAACTCCTGCTGGCAGCCATCTGCTCAGGAGCATGGTCAGTGCTGCTGTTCCAGGACAGAGCTTCCAAACCCCAAACTGACGAGTAAATGAGCGCTGGGGTGGATATAATTGACTGTAGCTGGTATTAGGAAAACAAAAACTTCACAGAGCCAGCACATGACCATAAGAGGCCCGACCTTTTGATTCTTTATTTTGAGAAGGGAAATCCAAAACCTTAAAAGTTTCAAAAACGTATCAGAAGAGGAAAATGATCTCTGTTTCTACCATGATACTGGCTAAATGAAGTCTGTGGTACTGCTCCAAACCCTGTTTCTTTGCCTGTTGAACACAAGCAGCAGAGAACACTTTATCTTGTTAGTTTTTGTTACCTTTGTAGTGAGGTATCTCAAACAGCCTACCCACACAACTTGATGGAGAATGCTGTTTTTAGGTGTTTAGCTTCATTTTACCTTTTATTATGCTCAGGAGAGATAGAGTTGTCATAAATATTTAAGTGGCAAGTCAGGTAAGATAATTGAATTAATCAGTGATATTTACTTAATGCTCATATTGAATTTAAGAAACATCCGCTGGTGTTATGTCTGATTAGAGGTTCTGACTTGCAGCTTGATTTTACTGAGATTCTTAAGATACTTGGCATGTCTTTTATCGCATCTTCTCCTTGAACCAGTGGGTCCAGAAGTACTTAATCTTGTCTTCCGTAAGGTACAAAACTTTGTGATTATAGGTATGAGAATAAGGATTGCAAATGTAAATGCTACCAGCTGTCCGGGCCACCACAGAATTTCTGAGAAAAATTAATTACTTCATTGATTAAAGAGCACCATTTAGAGGTGTAGGGGTATTCTACTTGCCATACAGTAGAAGGATAGTCTCATTTTCCATCCTGTCTTTATCTACTGCTTCTAACTGTAAGGTAGTTTTCCTCCAAAGGGCTTGTCACAGAAAAAATCAGTGTCTACCAAGTAGAGGGACTGAAGAGTGGAGTTTTCTTCTATCAGTGGAATGACATTAGTCTCTCTAAACTCCCCTTTTAGAGGCACGCCTGACTGCTCCTGGCTCAGTATTTAATCAAAGATTTGGCATCAGGAAAGAGAAACCATCACACATGCATTGCCTTGTCTTCACACCATCCTGGACTTCAATTCTCCTAAGGAATAGCCTTAAGTTGCCACCTCATTTTTCACCCTACTCATAGCGCATTCTGATGACTGATGGCTGGACACTACAGTCCTAGTCTGGATTAGAAAGGACAATGAGAAGGTGAATAATGATGCGTACAATGAAAAGTATGACTGTGCCAGCAGATCCTGGGATATAATTATGCTGCGTTAACACTCTAAGATGATGTTTACTGTGCCCTGCAGTAAGTGATGCAAAAGCTGACCTGACTCCCTGAGAGAGAGGCTGCAAATACAATATGGAAAGAAAATCATCTTCTGGGATCACAAATTCACAACTTCCTTTTTTTTAGAGAAGAAAATAAACAATCCTTGTTTGCTGTTACCAAGTATTTACTAAGTGCCAGTACCACAGCTGTCAAGAGACCATCTCTGGATTTTATTTATTTATTTTTAAGACATTCAAGAAGCAGAAAAATAGTGATTGCTTAGAAAATAGACTTTAAAAATTGTGATTGTTATTACTTAGGTTAACAATGGCAGAGTAGAAGTTTTTGAAGTGTTCATCCACAGAAAGGTGAAAGGGATTGATCAGGATGGGTGTTGATGTATTACAGGTGGAGATAAAATGAAATCAAGTGCAGGATCAGAAGAAGAAAAGGTGTGGTTATCCTCTGCTTTTGTTTCTTTTCATCATTATATTTATTCTGAAATTTTATTTGTAAAAAGTGTCTAATTTAGAATGGAAGAAATTTTTTCTAAGCTCTCTTTACACTGAAGCACAAGAAAAGTTATGGATTCTATATGTTAGTGGAAGATGAGGGGCTTTCTAAATATCTTACCTCAAAGGGGGTGAAGTGAGATGGTGAGCAAGTCTTCCTTCAAAGGACCGTGTTTGACAACCTTCTCAGCAGTCAAAAAGGAAACGACATAACCTAGAAAGTTCACAGACTTCATATAGACTTTATATAGCAACTGATTGGATGACCTCTTTCACCAAAGTTTCACTGAGAAGAAAGATCCCATTTATATCATACAAAGTATGCAGGTAGAATTGAAAAAAAAAAAAATTAATGACTTTTATGCAAAAATTAGATAAAAATTGTAGATGTGTTCTAATTGAAACACTAGATTCAAAACAGTCTGAGCTTCAAGGTAGTAGAATTCTATATACAGACACTGTGGCTTGGGTTTTTCTCTATAGGAAAGGTGCAGAGGTCATTGAAGAAAAGAATCCAAAACATGATCATATGTTTCAGTTCCTTCTGTGGTCACTACTTCACTCTATAAAGTTTCCAGTCCTCTAAAGCTAAAACAGAATGTTGCTATTTAGGGAAGCAGAACTTAGCCCTGGAAGCACATTTTGCATCATCATTTTACCTTTTTATTTTTGTACTTGCCTTAAAAACTCATGGCCTCAAAAGCAGAATAGACCAGTAATAGACCTCCCTTTTTTTGCATTTGGAATGCTCAGGAGTAGATAACAATTGCTTGAGAATACATTGTTTGGTCAGTTTAGGTTTAACATTATATTTATGGTCATTAGTAGCTATCCAGAGTTTCAAAATGCAAAATTTGAGCTGTTTCAATGACTTCTAAGCTATCAGATATATTACAGGATGGCATCTTATCTAATTTCTGTCTCAGATACTCTGGAAATGTAATGGACAGGTCTATGCATGCTGCATTTCTGTTGTAGTGCTTAGTCCATAGTTCATATGATATGACTAAAACAAGAAATTCTCAGCTGAGACAGACCAACAGTCCATCTAGCTTAGGGTTTTGTCTCCACTGAAGACATGAAATTGTTGGAGCTGCTTTTTGCCATCTGGTTTCCCCCTATACACACCTGGCAGTGCCTGAAGTAGTGGGACTAGACATATTAGTGGGTGCATCCCTTTCTCTTCTCTTTAAGGGAACCTGTTTAAAGACCAATAAGTTGCAGAATCTTTTCCACAGAAATTTTCACTTCACTATCTGCTATGTAAAGGAATATTTTTTGTTATCTGTTTTACAGATACCTTGCTAATTTTAATGAATCTAAGTGTCTCTTGGTATTCAAAATATTATTGTCATGTAAGAATTTTCCTAATTCAATGCTTCTTGTTAGGCAGTGGGAGTCAGGAGCATCCCAGGTGAAGACTGGTATTTGCAGTTAATTTGCTGCAGGTACCTATTTAAATCACCTTACACTTTCTTTCATTACAGTGCAGCACAGTGATTTGCGGGAAGTGAACTCAGAAAGTGAGCAGAACAGCCAGAGTGAATGTGTTTAAACATTCAATGCTTAGTCAGTCCTTATCTGTGCTTTAAAAGTAGTTGGTTATTAGTAATAATAATGAACACTATTGCTTGGACAAAATTTCCTCCTCAATATAAGCCCTAAGCAGAAGATTTGAATAATTTTTTTTTTTTTTTTTTTTTTTTTTTTTAAGAGGGCTAATGCTTGAAATATTTTTAGTGAATACAGAAACAGATTTTTTTCTTTTCTCTTGAATACAGGATGGTTTTCTGCTTCACTGGAACAGAGGAGGGCAATATCTCCTAAGAGACTCAAAAGCCTTGAAGGTAGTTGTGCCAGGGTGGGTTAGTTTGAATATGTGTTTGGATAGAGCATGTGGCAGCATCTCTCAGGTTGTATGGTATTAAGAAATGCAGTTTATTTTGATTCAGCTAGGAAGGAAAGAATTTTTAAAATAATACTTTACAGTAAACAAACTCAGCTGCTGTGGGCTGAGCTCATATGAATCAGTAAGTATTATCTATTGGAATAACTATAACTGTTTTATTTTCTGTCCTTTACTACTTCACACCACTTTTTCACTTAAGGTCAGCTATTTTCTATAAAGGGTCAGTGATGTCTCAATAGGTTTGGAGTGAAATGTCTGATAAATTCTTGCCAAATCCAAACTGAAGGCATGTGGGAGTGGTGTTGATGATGGGTGAAGCATCAGATGACTTCCCCCTTTCATATTTATTCTAATCCTCAGTGTCACTTGTCTAAGCTGTGTATTCTGCATAACACAACACAGATGCAGTAGCCCAAAGACAGTGGTGGAGTAAAAAGGGATTTGCACTATAAGAAAATTTCCTTTGTGTAATCAAAGCAACATCTGCAGTTATTCAAGTTCTCAAAATCCTTTTTCCAGCCTGCCTATAGGCTCTCCTGTCATTCATTTGCCCATAAAGCAGAGGATTTTGGTATTTTTCCTCATCTGCTCTGCTTCCACATCTGCATGTATGTATCCAGTATGCAATGAAACAGGGGGGTGCAAACCCATGACTGCTGTTATACGTGTGGCAATAGCAATATTTCCATGCCATCAAAGTTGATTTGCTTTTTAGTTCCCTTATTTTATAACCTCTTATAAAAAAGGAACGTGTATAGATCAGAACAGATGAGCAGAGGTGAAATTGCTGAAAATACCATGGATTGTATGTAAAGCTAACATTGTCTTTATACCCTACATCAATGGGTTACGCCAACAATACACCTTATTAACAGAAGTGTAAGTAAAGAACCTGTGCATTTAGCACGTAAAGTTTTGGTGTGGACATAAATCAAAATCGAAGATTTCCCGCACTTACAAAAATACTTGTATTAGGGACCTAACTCAGTTTTTAGTCCAAACAAAAATCCATCAGCAAACCCCTGAATCCTGTAGCAGATCTTTATATGAAGTTCATTTAAAGTACCCAGAGGTCTGCATAGAAAACATGAGTGTCTTCTTATTTGACTCATGCAGTGACCTGAATAAACAGAGTGCTCTGCAAACAGAAGAAAACAATAATTGCATTTTTGAGCAGGCATATTTTGCTGCCTGTAGAACAGTTTAAAACTCTATTTCACTTTTTTTTTTTAACATATTTCTCCCTCTGGCCCTCTCTCAGGTTTTATTGTGCACTGCCTCTCTGCCTTCCTGAGCTCATTTGAGATGTCTAGTTCTGTATAAGCACAAAACGCTGGTAATACTTTTGTGATTCCTTGCAATAACAGCTGTGCTGAAAAGAAGCACAAGGACACATATTGATAAGGACTCCGCTGCTTGGAATGATTTGGCACACGTCAGATGGAAAATTTGCATTTGAGCTGAAGGCCAACTCCAGGCTTCTGAACCTCTTAGGACCCACTTAAAAGCTATTAAGGGCTTAAGTGGTTTACGAGCCTCTTGTTGGCTGTCTGTGCATGGTTAAAGATCACCCACCATGAAGCATTAATGGCAGAGGACTGTGGGTTTTGCTTTGCAATTGGTAGGTGTCATTTGTGGGCCTCCTGGCAATTTTGATCTACTGATGCAACCACACGCAGACCTCAAAGGTAAAGGCGAGAAGTGGAAAAACAAAGGAGAATTGCTTTCTGTGTTCTTTTCCATCTTTGTCAGGATTCGTTCAACATGAAGGCTTTGAACTTCACAGTTGAAATAAGCTTAGGCAAGCTCTTTAAAAAAATGTTTCAGAGCAGTTACTGAGAAAATATAATGACAGAAACTTTAGGACAGAATACCAGGGCTTCATTCTGCTCTGCTTCTTCATAAATGCACAAAGATGGCAGGCTGTTTCCTGTCTATGTACTCTGTACATTGTAGAAAAAATCGGTCCTATTGCCATTACTGTATCCTCTTTTCTCTGTTCATTGTAAGAAGACTTGTGGTTCTGTATACCAGTGAAACTATTCGCACAGAATATTCAGTCCTACAGTCATCAGCATGGGATAAAAGAAAAATTGGCTGGAGCAATATATTTCCACCTTCTGGAAATGATGTCTGTTTGGCTCTGCTTTGTCTTTGAGCACCCTCTGCGTTGGCAGCATCTCTGCTCCTTCAAGGAAAGAATATAGCAGAGGGAAGACCAAAGAGTGGCTTAAATCGTAACTGCAGATGTAAACACCATTTTTTCTTCTTCTTGCTCTGTCTCTTCTTCCCCAGGGAACTGAGCTGCTGCCAGAAATTAAAGACAGATAGCAGTTTTTTGGTTGATGTAAACCGTTGCAGTCAGTGTTTAAATATATAATCGGTGCTCCTTCATCCTGCAGGAGCAGTGCTCTTGCTGGCTAACACTGCCTGTACATATTGTTTTGCGATCCCTTAAGAGTTCTCATGAGTTTCTTGTGGTTTTAATTCCACAGCTGAGGATCGCTGGGTTAGAAATGTCTATTTACTATTCCTAGCTTGCTCTTATTTCTACTTGTACCTAAAACTGAAACTGCCCCATGTGAGTTTTCTCATGCAGCCATTTTTTTCTCAAAGAACTTTCAAGGTTAAATGGCAGATCTGAATGACTCTTGGGGAAAGATAGTAGTGTACCCTTTCACTAAAGAAGCAAACCAGAGAAAAGTGCCAATAAGTTTGCTCTCTGTCAGAATCAAGATCTGCGGATACACATCCCCATTGCTGCAAAGAAATTCTTTAATCCTATCATATTTTCTTCAATCCTTTTAATCCTCAGATGTATACATTCTTAGGACATGTCCTTCACCAGCAATACTAAAAAGAGACAACAGGATTCTCTCACTGAAAATAGTTATTATCACACAGAGTTACTGGAGTCTTGAATGACAATTAGCAAAAAATGGCAGAACCAAACAAAAGTAAGTGAGGTAAAAAAATCTGCCAATGTATCCTCAGTAAACTTCCTCTCCTACTGCATCTGGTGTTTCTTTTCTCTCTGTACTCAGAAAAAAATACTGGGTTTGCTGGTGTCCGGATAAATAGTGTATGGATATTTTTGTATTGCTATAAGATAGTTACAGTTCCAGCCATATCTTTAGTGTTTAATATTTTTTTTTNTTTTTTTAATTCTGATTATATGTGGGAACACAAGTTGTTTCCTGTATGAAGTGGTCTGTGTCATATCTGGAGCAGTGAGATTATTGCACTTTCTCCACCTGTGCATACAGAAAAGTGTAATTGGATCACTGGGAAAAGATAACAAATCCAGATCCCCAGGCTCTTGTCAGGCACTGTTGATGCTAAGATATTGTACAGTTGATAAATAATTCAGCTATTTAGCTGAATAGGGATTTCAGAGGCTTAGCTGTACATTCCTCATCCATCATTTTAATATCTTTCCCCTTTTGTGTTAGCTGGCTATCTGATGGCAATGATTTAAGAATTTTGTTTGATAACCTTCCGTTTGCCTTTTACAGGGGCTGTGTCACATAAGCAAGATTTGTTCTATAGCTGGGGAGCATCTTTTGTTCACTGGCCCCATAAGTGACTACACCACATGACAGGTTCTCTGAAGCAGTTAAGAGTGCAAACAACTTTATTAATCTTTCTTGATAGCTCTTTAGCAGTGTTCATGGAGTAGTTCTTAGAGCAGTGAAGGAGCAGCATGCTAAGTAATATTAAAATAGGAAGGAGAGATCTCCATCTGCCTTTGTTGGAAAGATGAACGTATGATGACACTTTCAACTTTATTTATATCGAGGTGCCTATGAAGTTGAGGGGCAGCTCGTGCCATATTTTCTCTCCAGGCCATATGCTACAAATATGGAAGATAAGAATATGGCAGCCCACACTCATTTGCCTAAAATTCTAAATGAACTGTACCCCACAAGGTAATGTGACACCGTACAGGATCTCATCAATGATGTAGCACCATGCAACACATTTAAAATGTGTCAAAATGTTGTCTCCAAAGAAGCAGTGTTTAGCCACTTAGGTCACTAAAAGCAGCTTTTTCAAATTCTCCACAGACATTTTGCCAGGCTGCCCACATATCTCTAGATAAAAGCAAACTGTTTGCTTCACAGTGTAGAATAATTTATAGGTAGGGACCAATTTGCTTGCAAAGAAACAGCAGGTTGCCATCATTTTTTCTTAGTACAAAATGCATTATGCTAACCGCAGTGCAGAATGCTTGTGTTCCAAAAGGGGAATTATTTGAAATTAGTTCAGTATTATTAGTTTCTCTCAAACAGTCATGTCCAGTTTTGTCAAGGAAAGCTGTAAGCCCTCTGGAAAATGGTCAAGAAGGCAAAGAAAGATTATCTTTCTTTTTTTTTTCACTGTGTTAAGTGCAGCTGTCCAGAGGGAGATAATTTCCACAACACATTTCATGGTTTCAAATTGTGGAATGTAAACACTATTTTGCAAATGCTTTTATGAAATGAAATTGTGTCCAAACTTACCTTTTGGGGTAAAAAAGTCAATTTTTATTCTTCCTTTATCCTTTTTTCTCTTTGTCTCTGGTCAAAAAGGATCAGAAAACATTGGAACTTAGGCACATTTCCTATTGAAAACATTATCAAAACTGACAAATCTGCATGCAAGTTTTTGGCTTCAGTAAATAATATGTTTTAGTGAAAACGTATTTTGTTGAAATGTTCCAGATAGCTCCTCATGTGAGATTCTTTTCATCTGCCATTTCCAACTTTCTCAGTCCAACTTCACATCATCACATGGTACATTTATGAGTTTAAGGAGTCCTAGATGAGATCCATCAAAACTATCTCACCTAAGATATGAGAACAGTTTTTGGGAATGAAAGACTAGGGAATTAATTTACTGCCATATTAAATATATCATTCTCACTGCTTGACAAATTTGTTAAGTTTTGAACACTGCAGCATTAGACTGGTGAAAAATTAGAGTAGGCCTTGGGGCAAGGTTAATAAAGACACCAATAACCCTTTGCTAGTAGGTGCAGTACTCCATTTAATATGAGTCCTGGAGGTGATCATCTGTTCCTCTTTGCCCACTGGACTGAAAATATCATGATGGTCACCATCTGGAGTAAATTTTCAGCAATCAGCAATTTTATAATGAAACCAGGGATATTTCCTTATAAAAAGATGTTTGGGCTATCAATGACTTTGGGCTGCCTTGAAGTCCTGCACAACTCAGAAGCTGACATTAGTTAAAAACCTGGAGTTCTGCAGCTTTTCTTCTCCCTTGTGTTCTATGAGGGAGTCCTATCTGCTTGTGCACAGGCAATTAAAGATTTTTCTTTTTAATTTGCCATGTGTGTCCTCATTAACTTTTACTCTAACAGCTACAATTAGTTGAAATAGGTTTTGATGTTTCCTACATTAAAATTCAGGACTCCACAGGCAGGACATTCTTAATGGCAGTTTTCCATTTCTAGAACTCCTAAAGTGAAATTACCTGTAGCAATAGGCCTGTACAAGATTAATTCATGCAGAAAGTCTTTCAGATTAGACTGGATGGTATGACAGACCAAAAGATGAATTTGGATAGATGTATTTTCCATTAGATGTTGTACAGTATTTAATTTGTGGGTTTTATTACTAAAAATAGTCTTTTTTAAAGACTATTTATTGAAAAAAATTGTATTTACCTTTGTGTGCATGAACAAGGACTTTTTTTTGCCATAGACTGGAAACACAGGTACTTCTGGGCTCAGAGGTTTGTTCATTTTCACAGGTGATGTCGTCTTGATGAAGGTGTGCAACATCAAATTTTGAAAATAACTTCCTTCAGTTATAAATCAATAACTTAAACAAAGGAATGAAGATAACATTAGTCTAGGTAGTCTCCGCACCTGAACTTTGGCACTTCAACACCCATTTATGGAGGAGTCAGAGGAGCTGAGCAGGGTGTGTGGCACAGCACCTGACAGGATGACTGGCAGCCTTGAATTCATGCCCCACCTGAGGCATTAATGCTATTGATCTTGTAGCTATTTCAGCCCTGCTTCCTGGAGAGCAGCAGTCACTCTAGTGATTATGTCTTGTAGTAGGTTCTCTCTCTTGACCTTTTACTGGTTTCTGTTAATCTGTACAAGGAAAAAAATCTTTTCTACCTGAGCGTTTTCCCCGCAAACCCATCTTTTTTCCATTATTTGTTCTCTTTTCTCCCCCTCCTTCTTGCATGCCTCCTCAAACCTGTGATGTAATTGCACTCTGTAGTAACTTACAAGTAAAAAGGTCTTGAACCATGAAACTGGGAATAACGCTTTTATGAAAATACATGAACATTAATTTTCCCAGTAATAGACTCCTACACAACTCAGTTGGTCAGGTATGTAACAGAGATGCTGTCAAAAAAGTCAGCAATCACAGGCATCTTCGAGGAAGAAATGTGTGCACGTGTACGTGGACAGACAAAGTGGGAACAAAGCAAGTCCCACATTTATTTATTTGTTTATTCAGGGGAGAGAAAGTTTCCTGCTGGCTTAGCTCCCCCTCCTGGCAGTCAGGAATTGGGCTGTATCAGAGTCCAATTGAACCTGTTCACTGCCCGAATTTCCAGGCAAAACTTTTGTTCATTATAATAGCACCTTTTAAAAAGGGATTTCCTGAAGCCTGCATCCTTCTGGCCAATGTGTCTGCATAATAATTTGCAGGAATGTAGCTAGAAAGAGAAAAAAGGCTTGGAGGACCAGGAGATTGCAGAAGAACAAGAAGGAGAAGGATGGCAAATGATGTCTTTACACCCATTGTTGCAAGATGTACCCACTCTCTAAATTTTCAATGCAGATCCAAATCAATTTCACTTGTGTCCTCAGGCTGCCTGATCTGAGGTTTTGAGAATAATTATAAATGCAAATTGAGAGGTAAAACCAGAAACATCCTGATCAGAGTAGAAAAAAGCACAAGAGTTCAGTTGTGTACATTTGCTGAATCATTTTGCTAACAATATTGCAAAGACAATAATGCTTTTCTCAGCCAAAATCAGCTCATATAGACTTCATTGTGACTGTAACAGTGCACAGAGACACTTTAAGGTTTCCTTCCTATACTAGCTACTGATCATTATCCTGTCATAAATACTCAATTTAGAAAGGGCACCAAGAATGGTTTCTTACTCTTTACCTCTTTTTCTTCACCTCTTTTTCTTCCTCCTTACCTCTTCTTCTTGCATAATTCACACATGTAACTATGAAGCAGCCAGAGCAGCAGGAATGCAAAAGGGCTTCCCATAAAAGCAATTTGATTCCTTTCGGTCATTTTCCCCATGCCTTTGATGCAGAGATTATAGACTAATATTAAAATTCGAACACATAGTTCAAATCAAAGTAACTCATAGAGAAATATATACAATAAACTATCATCCAAGGCTCCTAATCACGTAAAAATAAAACCAAAAAACAAACCAACAAAACAACCCCTGAAATACCAGGATATTCATTTATGTGTAGATATGAACTCTACTTATATGGAAAAAAGGGATTTGTCAGGTATTATTCTGCAATTTTTTTGTTACCAGTTGATAGAAATACAGGGATGTTTTGTTTAAGCACTAGGAACTCTGTACTAGATTTCATAGGAATGGAACTAGATTTGTTTTCTGTTTGTCATTCAATTTCAGACATAATAGCCTTGTACTTACTGTATATTATAATTATATAGAGTAAGATTATGACTTGATTATAACCTTGGTCTGCATTACAGCCAAGAAAATGTTTGCCAAATGGTTCAGTGCTAAATAAGAGGCACTGACTGTTAATAGTGAAAAGAATAGGTATGACCATTTGGTTTTGGTTTTGCTTGCCTTTCAATTTATGTTGCATGGCACACTCAGGTCCAGATAAATGGATGAACTGCTAGGAAAAATGGTGCTGAGTGGTTAGACTATCAAAAAAAAAAAGCCTTGGATTCCTAAGACCTATTTTTTATTATTTTGGAAATAATATCTTTTCTTGAAGGAGAGAATAGCCAAGTATTCTTAATTTTATTCTCTCTCAAAAATTTATAGCCTTAATATAAACCATGGTAGGCTAATGAAGACAGACAGCCTGGCTTTAGGAGCACTTCAAAACTCTGTGCTTATAGCATAGGCCTGTGGGTATTCATATGCAGGCTTGTCTCCGTATGCTGTCTTCTCCCTTTATTCTCTGTTATCTTCCCTGAACATCACTAGGTTCTCAGGTAGGCACAGGGACCTTGGCTGCATGTTTGGAAGACTGCAGAATGAAAAGTGGGAAGGATGATTCTGAGGGCATCTTTGGAGATTCTTTTGACACCATAGGCACAGCCACAGAGGCAGTTAGAGCCGTCAGAGAGGTAGGAAAAAGTTCCATAAGAAGACTGCTAGTGAGCTGATTTTTTTTTCCCCCTAGATACCACAAATTTATAATTGTGTAGCATTTTCAGTAATATATTGATTATTTCATGGCTATGCACAGGCAGGTGACAAAAGCTGGAAGTTGTGGATGATTTTGACCAGTAAAAGTATGACTAATAAAAAACCTTCATGTTCCCAACTTGCAGCCAGATGTTTCAACCTTTAAATATCTTTAATCAAAACACCTTATCTTTTATCCAGTATACAAAGCCAGAATTGTTCTTCTCCAGCTAGCATCAGTTATGCCAAAAGGGAATTTAAACAAGGCCGGTTTGAAAAAAGACAGTGAGATAAAATGTTGATCAGAAATGTCTCTTGAAAAGAAATATTTCCACTCATTGCAAGAACTCAGACTACTAAGCCAAATTTTCATACTTGGACACCTAAAACATGATATTTTCTAATCTATTTCAATGAGCTTTTCTCAATTTCATTGTATCATTCTTTAAATCCTAGTGGGATTTAATATCCTGGCTGCAGTAAGGCAAGAAATGTCTTACACGCTTGAAAGATATGACTTTTGTCTAAGGAGGATATAGTGAGAAATAATAGAAATCAAGTGTACTGGGTAGGAAATAGAAACAAAAATGACCAAAGTGATGATGGATGGATGTGTTATTATTGAGACATTTGCTTGTTGATTTCTTTAATTTTAAGTGTATTGTGACACTTGCCTTTTTCTCTTCCTAGATTGGTTTACAGAACTTTCTGCCTTCACAATAATCAAAGTTACTGCCATCTATAACTTGTGTGTTAACTCCCAAGATTTCCAATCACAATAGCTGAGGAATGGCCTTAACTCCTCCACTTCCAAATTTCTGCTTCTGCAAACAATCAGTAAATTTGCAGAGAGACTCAGTTCAGTACGTGCAGTCATATTGAAAACAGAGAGCTTGCTTTGGGAAGCAAGCATGCCAGGAATGGGGGCGGGGAAGATAAATTATTCTATCTGCCTTCAGTTTTGGCAGTTTAGTAAAGGAAAAACTGTTTACACTTTTCCAGCCTTCTGGAATTTACCATTTATGATGGTTTCCTCCACAGAGTTTCTTTTTTCTTCATCTAGCAGGTTGACGAATATTCAATCTTTTTAATGTCTTTGAGGTAGGGATTCTGACACAGAGACAGAACTCACTTTTGCATTAGTCCCTGAGATTTGCTGAAAAACACACCAACTGTGAGCCCTATTATAAGTTAGTATTAAGCAGTTGTAAAAGATTACTGAAGTAAAACCTTTCCCAAAAAAGTTATTTAAATACATTCAGTTTTATTCTTGCTCTTCCATTCTTTACCACTCCACATCACAGTCAACCCTGAAGTCATAAATATCTAGTTAGATATGTCCTTGTACTCTTGCTTAGTAAAATCAAGAGTAGTCCCAAGTACATATAATCTGATTTGATTTTGAATGTATCAGTTTATTAAGGATGGTATCTAGAGTTTAGGATACTGGAATTAATAAAAGGACTATGTTTTTTACTATCACAAGGGGGAAAAAATTAGGAAGATTTTAACAGATTTCTAATAGCAAAATCCGTGTAACAGTAAAAGGAGAAAAAATCCAGAATTTGCTTAAGTGACTGTCAAATCAAAGCTCTGTTACTTGTAATATCTAATGAGAAGTGCTGTGTGCTTGACCCAATATATTTGAATCCTTGTTGAAATCTTTAATTCAGGTGCCACATTTACTTAGGTGAGAGGTACACTGGGCAAAGTACTAGAATAAGGTGAATGCATAAATCAGTTTTAATATGACACTGCTTTCTTAGGGGATTCCCAGAAAACCAGGAACTGCAGGTGCCTGTGGCTGCATGTTCTCAGCTGGGCTTTCTATTATACCCCGGAGTCAAATAAAATCTAATCAGCCGTCGGAAGCGAATTTAGTGCAGGGTATTGGCTCTGTTAGGCTCTCCCTCTCTGATGATGATGGAAAAGAAGTGAGAGAACAACTATTACTACTCTGTGTGGTCCCAAGCATCTGAGAGGAGGGTCTGCATATCCATTCTTATTTTAAAAAGAGAGTGTCATGACGGATCAGAGCGCTGTGATCTAGATGGGAGCCAGGCCATATTAAAGGCGGATAAACTGTCACACTTAGGCTCATGTTAGAGTGTAATCCTGTTAAGGGTTTCTCTACAGCATCACGTCATCTGGCATAATTGAAAAGAAATCACTCTTGGCTGAAATATGCTTGTGAGAGAGAAGACCATGAACAGTGGGGTACCTCATCTTACTGTTTCTATAAAAGGACAATGCACAGTATAGCTCTGTTACAGTGTCACACTTACATACCTTTAAAATTTGAAGTCATAATGACAACAGGATTTTTCAGGGCCTCACTTTTTATCTGCAGCTGTTTGAACCTTGAGGCTGATACATGAGGATGCTCTAAATAAATACAGTAATCTGCAAGTGCAAGGTTGAAGGGTTGTAACAGTTTGACTCCTAAGGATACTTTCTACACTGCCAGCCCCTGGGATTCCCAAAAGTAGCATTTGGGAAATATAAACTGCACAGCTGTATCAGAAGAACAAGGTTTTATGTATGCCCAAAGTAAATTTCTTTGTGAATGACCCGAATGTTCTTAAATTACTTAAATAAATATAATAATAATTTATAAAAACAAGTTTAAAAAAAGTTCACTGAAATTCTATTTTTTTTTTTAATCCCAGCCAATGAGTTTTGATCTGGATAAACAAAACCTGGAAAATTACTGAGCTCATGTCACTGCCATTGAAGACCCTGAGATCTGCACATGCTTTGTACTTGCCAAGGTTTATATCCTTCATTAGGTTCTACTCTGTATAATGCAGGGTTGTTGGGTTTTTTCAGTTATTAGAAACAACATATAACAAGAAAAGATAACATTAAAGACCACAGAACCTTTCATTGCATGCTTTACAGATTGGAAATGTTTGGTTATAGATCTGAATAATAAATACTAGCCGGGATCATAAAAAGTATGCTTACACGCTGAAAATACACATTAAGGAACTCAACTACACTAAAGCTAACACACTTGTTTATGTAGCCGTTCACAGATAACTGTGTAGCAGAATTTAAAGGTGTTATCTAACCTATATGGTTTCAAAGGAAGTGTTCTGCAAAACTGCTATAGTTTGAGCTGATCTCCTAAAACAATAACTTAGCAGATGTGAGACTGTTTCATTTAGTGGAAGGCAAGTTCTGAAATCTATTTCCAGCACACTTCACATCAGAACCAATGTCAAGATGATAGTTTTAGCAAATATGTATCTTACAGCAGAGTATCTTACATTCATGGATTACCATACTTGTTTTAAAGACTCACCTCATGAGTCTCTAATTCACTATGGTGAGGTACAGTAATCTGTCAGTGTGCATTGATTGGGACAATATATATAATGGCATTACAGAAATAGAAGCAGATTATTCCAGAGTCTTGTAGGAAATAAAAAAAAACATAGAATGTGATTAAATAATACACCCAGAGTCTACTCTGTTAGGCACCATTGAATAGCAGTCGTTGAAGTCAGTTGTGGTTTTAGGATTTCATAATATTCGCGGGATTCGTGGAAGCTGCAGAGGAAACTGGCAAGGAAGCAGGCAGTGACCCCAAGATGCTGAGAGAGTTTTATTTACAGAAACTTCTTTATATATCCATTAATAATCTAGCAACCATTGGTCAGCAGAGAATCCACCTCCCAAAGTCATTGGTCATAGCTATACAGCACCTAATACTAAACACAAAGATTAAGAAAGTACAAGAAGTGCAGCTTATCTCTATTCTCCATGAGAAAGAAGAGAAAGATTTCTAAAACAGTGCAACTACAGTCAGTGGTTCTGCAAAAGAAAAATAATTACCTGTGCAAAAATTTCCAATAAAAAGGTTTAAGTTTTGGGTTGTTTTTAGTTTAAGAATTTTAAACAGACTGTGAGAAGACAAAGACTGAAAGTATAGTATGCAAAAGCAAGTGATAGATCTAGCCTTCACTGAAGTCATTGAAAGTCCTTCAGTTATTGCAATGACATTGCATCAAATCTATTTCAAGACTATTTAACAGTAATATTAAGCTAATGTTTAATATTAATGCCTTTTCCCCCTTTTTTTTTCCAGAAATCCATAAAGAGCTCAACCTTAGAATAGTCTTCTAATGGGCTTGATTTTCCTTATTAAACTTTTCATGCTATTCAGCTTTTTCTTTTCTCTTTCCTTTTACAGGCAGGCCAGACCTGGCAGATAGCTGATATGAGGACTTTGCTGACTTCAGAAAGCTGACAGACACCAACAGACTTCAGTGAAACATCCCTCCAAGCACAGAGACTTTGGTAGCTTTAAAGTATCCTGTTGTTCTGCAAAGACATGGCTACTGGTTCTTTCAGCACACATGGAGGAAGGCAACAATCTTTGTAACCCTGGCTAATAAGACCAGGTTTTCCTTATCAAAAGTAGGAGGTTGGCCAATTATAAAAGGATTATTTTATGCTTAACCTCCAGGACTTCAACACTGGCCTGAGCGCTGGACATAAATAGAAGCCAATTTTAATGACCTGAGATTTTGTTACCTGTGCTTTATTATTGTTATAAGTTCTTTAACACTTTGGTACTTTATTTCTTTAAATTAGAAATGGGTTCGTGGACTAAAATGTGGCCCACAGATTGGGCTATTCTCATGAAATCATGGCTTGTCTTTTCCCTGGGGCTCTACATACAGGTCTCCAAAACTTTGGCCTGCCCAAAAGTGTGCCGCTGTGATCGAAACTTTGTCTACTGTAATGAGCGAAGCTTGACCTCAGTGCCTCTTGGGATACCAGAGGGTGTAACCGTCCTCTACCTCCATAATAACCAAATTAATAATGCTGGATTTCCTGCAGAGTTGCACAATGTCCAGTCTGTGCACACGGTCTACCTGTATGGCAACCAATTGGATGAATTCCCCATGAACCTGCCCAAGAATGTCAGGGTTCTCCACCTGCAGGAAAACAACATTCAAACCATTTCTCGTGCTGCTCTTGCTCAGCTTTTGAAGCTGGAAGAGCTGCACCTGGATGACAACTCCATCTCCACTGTTGGCGTTGAGGATGGGGCGTTCCAGGAAGCCATCAGCCTCAAGCTTCTGTTCTTGTCCAAGAATCACTTAAGCAGTGTGCCAGTCGGCCTTCCGCTGGACTTACAAGAACTTCGAGTAGATGAAAACCGAATTGCTGTCATTTCAGACCTGGCCTTCCAGAATCTTACAAGTCTGGAGCGTCTGATTGTGGATGGCAATCTCCTTACTAATAAAGGCATAGCTGAAGGCACCTTTAGCCACCTCTCCAAGCTCAAGGAGTTCTCAATAGTTCGGAATTCACTGACTTACCCTCCTCCTGATCTTCCAGGTACACATCTGCTAAGACTTTACTTGCAGGACAACCAGATTACCCATATACCACTTACAGCCTTTTCAAACCTCCACAAACTGGAACGTCTTGATATTTCCAACAATCAGCTTCGGATGTTGGCAAAGGGAGTATTTGATAATCTCCATAACCTGAGACAACTCACTGTAAGGAATAATCCCTGGTTATGTGACTGCAGCATTAAGTGGGTCACTGAATGGCTCAAATTTATTCCTGCTTCCATCAATGTACGGGGTTTTATGTGCCAGGGACCAGAGCAGGTCCGAGGTATGGCAGTCAGGGAGCTCAATATGAATATGTTGTCATGCCCCACCACCACCCCTGGTCTGCCACTTATCATCACCCCAGTCCCAGCTACAACCATGCCAACTACATTAGTTCCCAGCTCATCATTTCCCCCCTCAAGTAGTAAATATAATCCTCTCACTCCCATCATAGCCACACTCCCCACTGTGCCTGACAGGGAGGACAGAGAAAGGGTGACACCTCCTTTGTCTGAATGGATTCAGCTCACCATCCATTTTGTGAATGACACTTGCATCCAAGTCAACTGGATGTCACTTTTTACCGTGATGGCATACAAACTCACATGGGTTAAAATGGGCCATAGTCTGGTAGGAGGAATTGTTCATGAACGAATAATTAGTGGTGAGAAGCAGCAATCAAGCTTGGTAAATCTGGAGCCCAAATCCACCTATCGGATTTGTTTGGTTCCACTGGATGCTTACAACAATTATCGAACTGGAGAAGACACTGTTTGTTCAGAAGCCACAACCAAGGCTTCCTTTTTGAATGGCAGCAACATCCCTTCCAGCCATGAGCAGACGACTTCTCAGAACCTGGGCTCCCCATTTCTGCTGGCAGGGTTGATTGGGGGTGCAGTGATATTTGTCCTCGTGGTCTTGCTCAGCATTTTTTGCTGGCATATGCACAAAAAAGGTCGTTACACCTCCCAGAAGTGGAAATATAACCGGGGCCGTCGGAAAGATGACTACTGTGAGGCAGGGACCAAGAAGGACAACTCCATCCTGGAGATGACGGAAACCAGCTTCCAGATTGTCTCCTTAAATAATGATCAGCTCCTTAAAGGAGATTTCAGACTGCAGCCCATTTATACCCCAAACGGGGGCATTAACTACACAGACTGCCACATCCCCAACAACATGCGATACTGCAACAGCAACGTCTCAGACCTGGAACACTGTCATACGTGATAGTGAGGGAATATGGGGGTCTCTAGGACAAGGAGAAAAAAACTCTAGAAAAAATAACCCCCCCCAAAAAAAACAATGAAAGAAATTACATTTGATAAATGTTACACAGATGCATTTATGCATTTGAATACTCTGTAATTTATACGGTGTACTATATAATGGGATTTAAAAAAGTGCTATCTTTTCTATTTCAAGTTAATTGCAAATGGTTTTGTAACTCTTTGCTTTTTAAATCTTTAAAAAATATTGCTGAGTACTGTACAGGGTTGTACAATAAGAACCCAATGTCATGGCAAAGGAAAGAATGACTCATTCTTCAAATATTAACCACTTTGCTGTCGAAGCTGTCTGAGGGATGTTAAGTTTCTAGGTGTCCTGGAATACAGGAAAATAAATGCATATTAAAACAGGGTCACTAACAACAGACAAGAGCAATTCAGATAAATTGAACCCAGCAGTTGCTGTTGGGCTTCAAACAATTGGAAATACATCCATTCCTCTTTGTCAGTTCTGCATTTCTTACCTCCAGCTGAAAGCTGGGGTTCTGAGTGCTGCCAGAAAGGCTACTTTCTTGTTTGATTTTCTCTCAATCTACTTGGAATAGGAAAGGTAGAAAGTGCTCAGTGTCAAACTCAAAGTGACCTTGATTCCTGTTTGCAGATGTTGCTCCAAAAATGTCCCCCAATACTAGATATTTTACTATAGAAATTGTTTGTGCTTTTCATTAGGATTAAGAAGCTTTAGGCATTCTCTGACCCTTCTCAGTGGGAGGTGAAGGTTATGTAACAGAATGTAATGGAGAGCTGTCATTAAGTTGCACCTCTTTTTAATAGCCAAGCATTTGTTGACACAGCATGTTCAGGTAAAGCCGGAATGAGGGAAATTCTGAGTGCTCCCAGCTCTGCAGTATTCATGTACAATTTGGAATCTAAAATTCCATATTGCTGAAAACATGGTGCACAATATGACAATGGAAAGGTTGCTTTTAATTTTATTGGTTCAAGTTTTGTTTGACTTTGGGGGTCTGAGTTATGTTCACTATGGAGAAATAAGGAAAAAAACCCCAAACCAACCAAACAAGAAATATTTATTTAGTACTGGAAAGAACTCCAGGGCTATTTAGAACTGAAATATGTCCAGTGGGGAAAGTCATGTACAAATCCTGCCAGTTTTTGTTTGTTTTGCTTTTTGTCCTCCCCAAATAAAGTATACAGAGGCTGGCATTAGCTAAGCATTTGATTGACTAAGGAATTTTGAGTACACAACTATACAGTGTCCCTCTGAATTACCTTTCTTTTACCTTAAGCATTTTTGAGTTTTCCATAATAATTTCTGCTTCACAAGCAGTAGGTGAGTGTTAATTTGCTTTTTTATATAGTCAGACTCTTTAGCTGCAATACCTTCTCAGTCCTTGAGCTTTATGTGCACTATGCAAAACATCATGCTTGTATTAAAACCATAATGCAGCTCTCAAAATTATGTAATGTTTCCACCACTCTACTAACTCAATGACTGCCAAGAACTGTGGATTTCTTGCCAGCTGAGTGGTAGAGCCTAATTCTTTGGGGGGTTTTCTCAGTTTGTTTTTTAATGTAGCTAATTTTCTCCTGAACTTGGGGACAAGCTAAAGTTCACATCACTTTAAAAAAACCGAAAAAACAAAACCAGGAACGATAGAGACAAAACTTCCCTGAGGTAGTAGGGAATCAAAGAGAGAACTTTTAAGAGTGACCACCTAGGGATAGACAAGAAGTTGCTGCATGTGGATTGCAAGTAAAAGCTGAAGCACTTTCACAGCGAAATGCTTAGACTTTTCACTTTATGAAGCTCTTTATGCTGGAAGAGAGGGTTTTAATCCTTTCCTTTGCTCATTTCACTCAACCCATTCTTGAAACTCAGCAGTCTACAAGCATGTATTTTCTGCAATTCAGATCACATGATAACACTTATTTTCTGCAATGACAAAATGAACTCTGTTATGTTTGATGGCAAAGTATGACCATTTTATAAGGAACCACATCCTCCCACCATCTTTTAAAATCACATTTTGAAATTCCACTCTGTATTCTATATATTTGCTATTTTCTCCAGCTATAGCAGGTATTCTAAGCAACCTGCATGGCTACTGTAATAGTTAAGACACTAAAATTTTGCTGATTAAAAGTCTACCATATGATTTCAAATGGCATAATTCTAGGTAGAAATGTCTATGCAAAATGGGGTTTTTTTCTGTGATCTATTTACTGATGTTGATAATAAGGTTGATACTTTGATACTTTTGGGCTTTGGTTTTAGTGGATTTTTTGGGTTTTGGGTTTTTTGGGGGGGAGGGGGGTTCTGTTTTGTTTTGTTTAACATATTTTAGGTGCAGCAGCTCAAAAGACAAGCAGCAAATAGTTGTGCTTCTGCACTCTTCTATTGCATGCTGGAATCTGCTTGAAGTTAAGTAGAGCCAGAGATTCCCATTGGGTATGGACATAGCATTTCATTTCAATGAAATAACTAGTTGTACATTCAATTTCAAAAGGCTTCCTTTCAAAGTACATGCTTGCCAGTATTTTGTACTTCAATGACTGATGAAGGAGGAATCTTCTGTTCTAGACCTCAGTATACCATAGGCACCTTACTCATAGCAATTGACTTATTCAGGGAGTTTGGCCTGTACTGCACGTGAACGATCCACAAGCCCAAACTGGTGACAACAAATCTGGTTACTAACCTAACAGGGTGAAAACACAAGGCCTTCACAAACTGTTCATTTTGATCTTGAATGACGAAACATATATATATATATATATAGATAATATATGTATATACACACACACACTATTACTCACTTACCTAGATCAAAAATCAAAATTAAATTAAAGATAGCATTGTTTATGCTTCTTTTCAGTATGAAGAAAAATATAGCTATTTGTATGGGATACTGACAAAAGTCTCTTTACTTTAAATACTCTTCTAAAAAAAATGTAGCAAGCCCCTTATACCAAAATTTGTGGATAAAGCTGGGAATGTTATCTAAAAAAATTCAGAGTTGTAGTCAACTGAAGGGTCATATGTTTCATCTGAAGAGTGTTTCTCCCAATTCTAATTGTTCTTTAGCTCCAAAACAGTTAATGTTTAACAGTTAAGTTACAACAGAGTTTGGGACTTCTCAAAGTGCCAGTCACACAAATGTCTGAGATTTCATTTCAGGTTGCACCTATGTAAGTACATAATGAGCAAATTTCACTAGGTAAAGTATTTAGAAAAAGTCAGAGTTAAAAATGGATGATGATCTTTTGGCAGTGTAAAGTTTAAGATTAGTAACTTTTTCCTTGGGCTTTGTAAAAATTGAGTGATCTTCACTTAGGGCAAATATCTGACCACACAGAATTACTAAAAGGCTATAGGGCAGAAGTACCAAATATATGCATATACAACTCATCCAAAACGTTCACTTTTAAGTCCTGATTTGAACAGGTTTATTGCATCTGGGGACAAATTATTTGTTTTCAGACAAAATCTCACCCATCTTCCATTGTATACTGCTAAGAGTTGACATAGATGTGTGGAAAGATTGGTGAGTGAAATAAGAGTATAAGTGAAATTATGTTAAAATATCACAATGCTGCTCTTCACAGTGCTTGGTTCCTTCTGAAGCTGTATTTATTTACAAACAGGTCCTTATTTTTGTGGATTCTGTCACTTTAACAAGAGTTCCTTGCATGTGGCTTGCTGGCAGAAACAAACACCTGATTAATGCATGGACTTTGTGTTAACAGGTTCTTATTGGAACATTATTATTGAATTTCTTTATAAGAATATTTAGGGAATAAGCTACTTTGAACTGAAAAGATATTAGCAGTTTTCCCTGTAAGCCAATAAAGTACTAGAGTGAATGTCGTGTAAAACAGAAAAATGAAGTAGCATATGCTATTTTCTACTAAAGTAGTTCAACTGTATTTTTCTCTCGACCATTTTCCATTTTTCATGAGAGAAAATTTCTCCCTCTGAAAAATATATTGATTTCAATTTTGCAAACAACAACAAAAAAATTATGCATATTGATACTATTGTTTTAAGGGTCTACATAAAGCACTTTATTAATGACATTGAAGTGAAAGTTCAGTCTCAGCTTTTGACAGTAAAGTGGTTAATTCCCATTGAATTCTACATTTATAGTACTTCTTCACCTTAAATTTAACATGGAGATATTAAACTTTTTACTTTAGAACATGAAAATAATGGTTTTACACATGACTTATCTTTACAGCTCAGTGGAAAAACAAAACAGAAGTGAGTGCCAAAACCAAAAGTTACTGGCTCTGAACCTCATCAAATCCTGCCTGATGCTCTCTTCTAAACACAGAGATAATCCTAGGAAGCTGATGATCACTCCTTCCCTGAACTCTATTGAACAGGGCACTTTGTATCCCAGATGATACTACAGGCAATATTGAAGCATTTGGCATTAAACTTTTGTACAGCAGAGAATATTTTGCTGTTTTAAAAGGACGCTGGCTAGTAGTCCATATGGAAAACTAGCACAGAAGAGATTTGGCAACCTTTTATTACACTGGGGCTCTGTGGAAATGTGCCTCATGAGAGCTGAATTCTGATCCTCTCAGAAACAGATAAGCTACTAAACAAATTGTTATCATGAGTTGGTCCCAAATATCTGAAGATGATCTTTCATAAAATTGATTTTAACTGAGATATGCACACTTGATTCTGTTCTGTGTTTGGTATACTTTCTATCTTTAACATGGAAAAATAGATGGTTTGAAGTCTGCGTTATCTGTTTTCTGCAATCTGCCATGTTGCACGCATTGTTAACTTCAAAACCTCACTATACACTATATATTATCTTGTTGACATATTCAGTAAAGAGTTATTTAAAAAAATACAACAATCTTGCTGTATTTATATGAGCAAGTTAATTAAAATAAGGATGTGAGTATCTGAAAGGGACAAAAAATATCAATGTTTTGTACTTTCATTCATGGAGATATTTTCAGATGTTCTACTGTCTGTTCAATCCTCTCTTCAGTTTCTAAAAGACAAATATCATCCGTCTCTCAAAGAGTTAAATAATTTGTTACCTCAGTTTCTCAGATTTAATCTTATCTTTAAAAGGTTATCTCTTTCTGATATGCATATAGAAAAGCAATGTAAAATGAGAACAGTGTTTGCAATTAATAGGTACACTTAAGGAGCTACACGTCTATAACAAATATATATATGTGGAAGCTGTGACTCATTATATGCATAGCCATTTGATAAATGCATTTGACATTCATCTATGACAATCATGAATCTGTCTTTTAACTATTATTATCTATTTAATCTGTTTTCTTGACATGAAATATGATTTTTTTCCCCAGTTCTCCCTTCAAAATTGTTCTTGAATTTTCAGAATGCACAACATTCATACATAAGCCTTAATAAATTTTTATATAAAGCAAATCTTATACATAACATATATGGTAATATATACTCTATATATAAAGAGATGCTCTGGCTACTTAGAAATGGAAATTACCCCTCTTCTACTTCCATACACAACAACTAACTTTTTGCTTTACCAGAAAGTGAGATACTGAATGTTGCAAGCTATGTCATTTCAAAGCTTAGAAATTTAATATTGCTGAGTGTCACAGTTCCTCAACAAATTGTCTTACTCTCCTTCTTAACCTCTGAATATCATGTGAAACTACCGAGGGCTACTGTGCAATACATCCACACCTAGTCCTGCCCCTTTCCCCCTGTAATATGCTTCCTTTCATTTGATGTTTCTACTGAACCGCATCAGACCCCGGTAACTGAATCTGCTTGCCTTACCACAGGAAGGGGGACAATAGAGATAATGGAAACAATAAACATGTACCATCAGTTACGTATTTCTAACAATGAGGGCACTGTCATTTTCAATTGACAATATTTTCTGTCAAAAAAAAAAAAGTTGACAGCCACTGACTTCATCAGGTAATATTTTAATAACCCAAAATCATATTTAGTGTAGAAAACATAAAACTTTATTTTTAATACTTCTAAGCTCAGTTATCTGGAACTGTTCATACACATGTGCAAGTGTGTATAAATTTCTTCGGTATAGAGGATTTAACTGAAAGGATCTCCCAAAGAAAGCACATGGAGAAGTATTTTTCTTTGTTGCTCAGTCAAAATTTTTTAATATTTCACTTCAAAAAGTGTTCTTCCTTTGAAGAAAGAGTTATGGTATCACATGGAGTAACTGCATTCCACCATTAAAGTAAGAAAAAATTCGACTTGAAATTTTAATTCTACTTGAAATTCCACTCTCAGCAAAGGCTGAAACTAAAAATCACTAAAATAATTCCAATATACAGAGAGAGACTTGGTGAATATTTTAGCAATAATTTTCGTTCCTGAAACAAATTGGTACATTTTTATGGTGAAAACCTGACCCCACTGATTCTGACTATAAATCACAATAATACATAACAAGGGTTATTAAAATCATGCAATATGATACATCGTATAACATGTGACACTGTGTATCCCCAAATGAAATACATCGACTGAGTAATGCAGTGGGGCTATGTCTCTCTTATGAAAAGCTGGGAAAGCTGTGAAATAGAGTGTGCAGAGAAAGAGGGGGGAGATAAATATGTACTGAGCAGCACTGGCCAATATAAAGCCATGGAAGATAAGGACATTTAAAGCCACAAACAGGCCACTGAGCATAGCAAGAGCATTCTTTTTCACATAAACACATACTTTTTTGCTTATACTCCATATTACAGCTAAAGTGTGACTGAAAAAATGTGTGTATGAATATTGAGAGTTTATAATATAGTTACATTTTGGGGGGACATCTTATACAGAATAAGAACCTTGACTTTGTGCACCATGTCTATTATTTGCCTTCTCCATGTAGAAAGGATTTGGGTGAAGAACAAAAGTCATGTTGATTACATGATCCTGTTTTTCTTAGCATAGAATGCCTTGAAGGATTAAGATAGTATATAAACCATTATGCAAAAATCCAACTCAGATGTCCGTGCGTGTTTACAACTTTAACATTGTCTGTGCAAGAAGCCTCCATGCTAAATTACTAGCATTAAGCTAAACAAAACAATTCTAGTAAAGCAGAGTTGCCAGAAAGATTCTTTTCAACTGGTGTATTTTGTGAGTGAAATCAGTATTTCCACTCCTATAAACTTTGAACAGGTGACCACATAGATAAATAAAATTCTTTCTGATGAGGATTGGAACGATGTGTCCAAAGATGGAATATTGTAATTTTCCTACCCTGAAAATACATGTTTGTGATGAAGGAGAGGTTGTGAAGATGAAATATAGCAATAATGATGGATGGAATATAGAGATAGTCCTCTTCAATGACATTTTTATGGACATGATAAAAGGCATATGCTATATCCATATATATTTGTGATATAATTTGAAAATTCCTTTACAATTTTTAGACTCTTCAGTTGAGATCCACTTCTAACACATGTGCAATATTCCAAAATATTTAAATCCTCATAAATGGCTGCAATCCCTTTAAATGAGTATTTACAGAAAGTGCATAATATTAGCTCAAAGATTTGGCTGTAGTAAAAAAAAACAAAAAAGAAAGAGAAGGAAAGAAGGAAAAAAAAGAAAGAAAAAAAGAAAGAGAAAGAAAGAAAGAAAAAAGAAAGAAAGGAAAGAAAGAAGGAAAGAAAGAAAGAAAAAGAGAGAAGAAAGGGTGAGAGCATGTTGGCTTGACTAGAAAGTCAAACAATTTAAATGACAGCCATATAATCCTAACCTCATATAATTTCACAAACTGTTTTGAACATTGACAGGTCAGGAATTAATACATAATTCATAGCTCTCTGACTTACAATGCTAATGTTAGGAATTTCTCCCCATTAAAGAAACATGTTAAGAAAATTTGAGAGTTGATGTGAAGTTCTGCAGTGTATGCTAATCTGAACAATATCAAATATCATTTATTCAAGCAGGCTGTTAGCATGTGTTTGTTAGTGAGGACTGCAGAAGCAAGGCATGCACATTGTTTAATTTTCAAGAAAACACTACACCTGACAAAGAGGATGTATGACCTATCAAGAATATATGACTTAGAAAAATAAAGAAGTAGAAACCTGAGTAAGAGGAGATGTTCTATATTATTATAATTATTTTAATAGCATACAGTTGAGTACTTTAGGCAATTAAGAAAATAGTTCATGAAAGTATTGAAGCATTTCAGGTATCCCATCCCTAGGGAGCATATATTCTATTTCCAGTTCACAAGAAATGAGTTTAGGCAGCTTTTTACTTACATATTTATTGGAGCTTTGTTTTGAAGTCAGTGTTTTCTTCCTTTTTTTTTAATTGGTCATGATGTTTATTGGGAGCCTGTGAATGCACCAATTTATTTTAACAACTATGAAGAGTTTGAGGAATAGTCTATGTGAAATACTTGCTTTCATGCGAAACAAGTAGCAACTATATGTCTAGAGCCTTCTGGTTTTGCTTTGGCTTTCCTTTTTATAATTTAACTTTACAAAAATGGAGCAAATTTGAAGTAGACAAAATTTTGACTATTTTCTGCTGTAGTTACAGCAGTGGCAAGACTTTCCTCTTTTTAACAGGAGACAAAATTTAAGAATTCTGAGTTAAGAAAAATTATCTTAAAGAGTTATGCTATCAATTTTCAGTTGAATTAATTACTTTTAAAGGTCTAGTTACAGTAGGCTGGGAAGTTGAGCTAGAAACTCTGAGTAAACTCAGGTTTGTGGTTACAGGAACTTTGGGTTCATAGATTCAGTTTTACAGATTACCAGTAGCTGCACAAAGAGAAGGTATCAGATTCCTCTTTGTAGTGATCAAGGCGGAAGACAGCTACTTCACAGAGATCTCCCTCATGAAACGAGGTGTCGAGAACAGCAGGAAAATACCTGCAGTCATAGCATTTCTCTTTGCTGACTACAGAGGCTGGCAGAAGTAGAGCTGGATCATATTATGAGGGATGCAGCAAATTACAGGTGTTCTGCATCATTATCTAGGACCTTTGGTCTCTCCAGTATTCTATTAAGGTATCTTCACTGATGTTCATGCTCTTGGAGGTCCTGTGTCAAAAGGCAAACCCCATGCCCATAAAAATGAGGAAGGATCTGGGTTTTAGTTTGTTTTGTGGGTCTTTTCTGTGACTTCTGGAGTGCCAGGTACACCACAATGTTGAAGGAGGAGTGCACAACAGGGCAGGTTTGAAAGGTTGCATTTTTGACGACTCTCTTTTTATCAATGCAAATATTAATAAGGTCCTTGCAGGCAAAATTCCAATCCACAGCAGATGTGATCATTGTGTTAGCCATCACATCAGACACTACTGCTCTCAGTTTAGATGTCTATTAATTTACTCCCTTATTTCTTGTCAAATTAATTTTTCTTAATGTCTGAAACAAAGCAGTTTGTACTATTGCGTATTTGTCACAACACAAGGAAAAAGTTTCCACAAAACAATTATATCTGTGATGATTACCCAGGAAAGCTAAGCTACAGAAATGCTGCCAATACAGTGAACCATTTGTCATGAAGTAATGATCTGCAACTGTGATATCAACTCAGTTTATATCTCAACTATGAAAAATCCAGAGGCAGCAATCTCAGAATTTCCGTTGCTTTTGCCTCATTTCTTCTGTGTCACATTGACATCCTCTGGCATGATTGGCTTAGAGGACAGAGTGCTGCTTGATGCCTCATATGGTTATCTCATTTATAAGTGTTTACATTTAAGATTAAAGCAAGAAAAACAAAGCTCTTTTCTGATTGCCTGCATTTTTGGGCTGCTCTAGTAGTAATTTACTCTGTGTCTGTCCACTGCACAATTTTTTCCTCACCATTTTACACACACATAAACATATGTACAATCACACTGTGTTTATGCATTTTTTATGTTTATGTATATTCAAATACTCAAGCATACACATATATAGACATATGGTATGTATATCTGTAGTATAAATGTGAATTGGTCTATGTTGAGTCCAGTAGAGATCTTCTGCTCTGTTCCTGTGAACATCAATTCTGTTCCACTTGAGTTTGTTCAAGAGAGTAAAGATGTGTAGAATAGCATGATTTTTTTTTTTTTTAAACTGTATTGTCAGTATTGGTGGGAGTATGTTTTCAATAATGTATATGCTTTGACCGCCTATACACTAAAGTTTGAAAATTACAGGGATTATCACAGCTCTTGTGGATTGCACACAGTGGATAGTGTGCACCTTTTGGAATACACTTCAGAAGCACAAAGCAGATCTGAGGAGCCAGTTTATAGCAGGACTGCTCTGTGCGGTCACTAAATAATGTTTAGACAGAGGAGAATGTGGGAGAAGAACGTATGAAACTGGAACCCAGCATGAACAAAAATGGAAAAATTCAGATGTTTCTACATCATTAGCATTACAGTTGACTCTCTGTGTAATTTTTTTCTCTGTGGTCTATATTTCTTTCCCTGTATTTGACAGCTTTTCCTTGTCATATGAACTGTCTTTTAACACACTCTTCACTTCCTGCTTCATGAAGAACCCAATTTTTTATACAGGAGTTTTATGGAATGCCCAAAATGAACTCTTCTGTTATACATGAGGGAATGCATTTGTTTGTAGCACCCCAAATGAACAGTGTTCATTGCCACTTGTCCTCCTCAACTCATTAATCTGTTTGGAAAAGATCTGAGATGAGCCACACAGCCAGTGTGCTATCACAAGACAACTCATAAATTTGTTATGTAATATTATTCCCATGTTTCATTTTGCAGATTCTGTATTTGTAGCAAACATGGAAGGAAATCTGTGTGTAGCACCAGCCTTCTCTGTTGCGCCAGCAGTAGTGCCTCTGCCTTTGTTCTTCTCTGTTATTCCACTCACATCTGACTTGAAATAGGAAAAGCTCACAGCTTATTTCTGTTGTTCATAGACAGCTTAGGTTTCCTGACTCCATAATTAAGTGAACAATCACATGTCAAATTCAAGCTTAGGAGCTGCAGGGATTGGGACCGTGAGTGTGTGCCTGGACACGGGGTAGCCAACCATTCAAATCCTTTGTGCTCCATACATGGCTCCCATCACACCTACTGCCTCTTTCTGAGACATCT
Organism: Origma solitaria; assembly: GCA_013397895.1. Lineage (NCBI taxonomy): Eukaryota > Metazoa > Chordata > Aves > Passeriformes > Acanthizidae > Origma > Origma solitaria. The sequence goes on from VZRL01003807.1 coordinate 633,693, forward strand.
CGGGTGTAAAAAGAAGATTACTTCCCTTTAGATCTACAAACATATCCATTCCATACAATTTATTACCTTCCTGAGGTCATAAATTGTAATATTTCTCCCAAGGTTAGGAGGAAGGGATGACATGTCCACACATTTCTCCCACGTGAAGGGCAAGTCATCCATGGAAAGCTCTGAGGACAGGCTCCCTCACCAAGGATATGTTGTCTCCGCGGGCTAACCAGGTTCCATGCTTCGTAGTACTCCCATCTACATTCTTTTTGTCAAATATCATGGAATCAGTAGAATATGTTGAGTTGAAATGGACCTATCAGGACCATCAAGTCCAACTTGATATATGTTAATACAGATTGCAGTAAAAATTACCACTGTCCATGTTTATTCTGAAGTGCTGAAGATTCAGAACCTCTATGCTTTACTGTAGCAAAGTAACATTACTGTGATAAAGTAAAGCTTTAGTTGTTAGTTTACATACTCTGTTTTTCATAGGATGCCTGTCTCAGTTGTTGCTCAAGATGGAAACAAAGAAGGGTAGAGTATTTCATACAGAGTTGTGAACCTGACATTCCCCTCTTTTAAACTCCTACCTTTGCAAATTAAAAGCATATTTTACTGTGGGTTTTTGGAGTCTGTTTTAATCCATAATATTATATACATATTGCTGGATATATATCTCATATTCAGAAATACCAAAGCATAAAGAATGCATATTACCCTAGAATTTGTCAGTAAACCTACTGCTTTCTAGCTAGAGATCATCCCTACTAGTAAATGAACTGATACAAGTAGTGAAGTTCCTTCTAGTTTATAAAATCCAGTAACAGACTACTCTGAACTTCAAAGCTATTTTAGTATTTGGTGCAGAGGTGGAGAAAGAGAGATAGATTTGAAAGGCAGAAATTCTGCCAATAAAAAATGTCTTTTAAATAAATACAGGCCAAAATATAAGAATTCTGTCCAGACGTGGGATATATATATACACAATTGTGGTAAATATAAAGATGCAAAAATTTCTTCTATTTTTTCTCTATTTGTGGGATTCAGTTAGGGTGGCTGCTTATTTTAAGTGACCAGATTAGTACATCATTAGTAATTTTTTGCCTGGATTGAGAAAAATACTTTGTTTCATATATTTTCCAATGATTTTTTTTTTTTAAATTTGATTTTTCTTTTTCCATATTTTTCCCCCAAAGGAACTAGTGTCTGCTAAATTCAAGTGAATTTGGAAAGCTGCATGCTTGTCAGGTAAAACAAAATATCCCAGCAGACATTCCTCTACCTTGCTATAGAAGATAAATTGTTTAGAGAAACATTTCAGCAAGCCCCAGTAATCCAGCAAACAGTTTGATTAGAAGAAAAAATGTATCAATGTTTGAAAGACTGATGTTAATTTGAACTAGTAAAGAAATTGCTTTCAGATGAATACTTTCTCTGCATTAATTCTAAAAGATGACATGTACTCATTTGAATTTAGATTCAGACAGCTGATGAAGGTTAAGTGAAATAACCATAGCAAATAAGAAACTTATGAGCAAAACACTAACAGCATTAGTTTAGTGCAGATTATTATATGCCTGAAATAACAGGAATTTACTCAAGTTAGAATTTACTGCTTTCTGTAAAATATGGTTGTATTTTCTAATGAATCCTATGACCTTCAAAGCTTTATAATCATGATATTTGTCATAATTATTCAGAAATTGTGTTTCAGAAGCCATCCTTCAGAAAGATCTTTTGGCCATGCTAGATATTCTGCTGTTTTAACCACTCCCAGTCCTGACAGATCTTTGATAATGCTCTGTTGGATTTGCTTGCAGGTGTTTTCCTTTTGTTTTTCCTGCTTGACTACCCTGGCTGGAGCCAATCGCGTGAAGTATATGCCATATTTTGTCATGTGCGGGTTTTCCTCAGGGCAGCCAGGGAAGAGGCAAATTAGGACAGATCCTTTCAGCCCTCTGATGGTGATCCACAAGCATTTTGCCACGCAGTGTCACCTGCACTGCTGACCCAGAGCCCTCAGCAGGTGCTGTGGAGGGGGGGATGACCACGGTGTGATGGACAATCGTCATGCCTGTCACCTCTCCTCAGCATCACACCACCTGCCATGTGTTCCTGCAACATTCCTCACACACGTGCATCACCAAATGCATCCCTGCTGAACGACCTCTGGTGTGTTTATGTGCCTGTTGAACAACGAGTGGCACAGATGGGACCGGGATTTGCTCTGTGAGTTTTAGATCTGTATTTTCCAGTTTCTTTTTACCAGCTGCATGCACTAAATTCTTGAAAAAGTGTTAGAACTATAAATTAAACTGACAAAAGGAAAAGCTTTTCACTTTGGCAATTTCAAAGTTAATGCTAAAGGCTCTATTTTTGTATTATAAAAGAATTTATATTAATATTTTTAATAGGGTATCCACGTCCTTAAAGAGTACTTGGATGTGTTTCTTTATAATAAAGATTAACAAAATGTAAATTGCATGGAAATTTAAAAGGACTGGAATAATCTGTGGATCCTGCTACAGTCTTCTTCACAGAGAATTATTCTAACAGTTTCACATTTTAGAATGAATCCTGAAGCATGTCTTTTTACCCAAAAACCTTATAAAACCACTGTCAGATTAGAATAATTTATGTAGAAGGCCATCTAGGTCAGTTATGATTTCTTCTGTAGATCCACATATAAATTTCTAACCTTCTGTGTCATCTAGTGTATATAAAATACAAATTCTGACAGCAAAATCCTAATGATCCTGAGTCTGCATACTTGTTGATTCTTGCTTATAATGGGAAAAATAATACATCCTTTACTCACTTGGAGATAAGCACTGGATAAAAGCTAGGCATTTTTATTATTTCTCAATATGTAGCTCTGCTGAAAAACATAGATTTACCTAGGGCATTTTAGTAGAAGACAAGAAACTGCTTTACCATTTTGAGAGTTTTCCTTAACTTAATATATGGATTCCACAGGAATTCAATAACAATATACAAAACACAATGGAATTGTATCATCACAATATCCACACTTCTGCTTAAAAATACTATAGGTAAGAAGGAAACAATGATTGTACATAAAACCAGGTATTCATTATTAGTATAACTGAAATCTTAAAAGTTTAATCAGAGAGCTGGCCAACATCTACCCATAGCAGAAAAGTAAGAAAATAAAGAAAATAATGATACCACCATTACTAAAAGAACCCCAAACCAAACCAAAGCAAAAAACACCAAAACAACCCTCAATAACAAAGTAGTTAGAAATGTATCACACATTTCCTAGCTGCTAATGGTTTTGTTGTACCTTTCACCGTCCTTTGGGATCCTTCCACCTGTTATGGTACCACATAGTAAATCACCAGCACCCAAATTATTTCATAGGGAAGACTATGATAAAAATAGTGTTTTCTTCTTCACTTTAGGATCTGCTGGGGTGATATTTGTTTCTTTTCTATTGGTCTTTTACCACATTGTTTCTTTTTTATTGCTGTGCAAGTCCACAGTACATTCAAATTTACAACATATGATGCATTTGTCATACCCCCAAATCCCAATTTTGTTCAGTTCTGCATTTCTTTACCTAACTGTTGATCAGCTGTTCATAGCTGTGGGATCTCTGGTGCCAGGCTGTGACTCAGCTCTTTTCCCACACCACTGTTCCTCTATACTGCTCCCTTTGCTTCCTCTTCTCAAGGACTCCTCTAACATACCAGACCTGTAATTCTCACATTGCTTCATTACATTAGACTCACAAATATTTAATTTTATATAGAAAAACTGCTTTTTGCAACTATATATTCAACTGGTTTTACCATACAAAGACAAGCTATATCAAAACCAATTAAACATTTTTATCTGGTGATGGGAGAAAAATACTGTAACAGCTAAATTAGGTCAAAGCAAAGTTCCAGGCAGACCCAGACAGGGTCAGACAAAGTAAGCGTGACAAGCCATAGTCCTGAGGCCTCATATACTCAGTACAAATCCTGTGGCATATTTCTAGCAATGAAAATACTGTAATACTGAGCTACAGGCTAGGACACATAGTGCACGTCTTAAAAATGCTGTAACAAAGTTCCTGTACATCCTCTGTACCCTAGTTTAGAGACTAGTACCTGCACATTTGTAAGAATATAGTGAGGATTAAAAAACATATCTTAGCTGTAGGAGTACCTACAGAGTTGCTTAAAGTGTTTAAAACCAGAAAAGTCTGGTCAAAAAAAGTTGGCTTTTATTGTTTTCCCCTACGACTACTCTACAATTTACGGTTTATGATTTAGTCTAAATTATGCCTTCTGAAAGAGAATGTACTGTGGGAACCCATGACAAAGTAAGTAATAGTTTCTGCAGCGCTTTTGCAACTAACTTAACAAAAATCAGCTTCTAAGAAGTCTTTACAAGCTGTCAATTCCACTTTAGAAGACACTATCCTTCTCAGTGTGATGGTTGGCTTCTCTAATGAGATTACATTTCTTATAAGACTTTCCTAAAGTCTTATGCTCTGGCTTATTTTTCTCTTCTGAACAGATTCTCAATCTTTAACCTTACTAATATTTAAAGTAATTAATTAAATCTCATATTGAGATATTGTTTTCTAAGTTAAAAATGTAAGAAATCATTGCTTAATCTGAAGTGGATATATATTCCAGATCACTCAATACTTCTCTGAGAAGCATATATTTATATAGTTGTATGTTATGTGCCAATTGCTTTCTCATCTAAAGAGCTAAAGATCTGAAATCTAGCTTAAAGTTAAATGCATTACCAGAGAGATATTAAAGGAATATCATATTCAAAGGGGATGTTTTAGTGCGTATCTATTGTATAGGGCACCATCCATATTTTTGTTACTTAAACAGAATCCTTAGTAGGTTCCTGAAATGTTCTGATTTCTTATTTCCTTATTTTTGGAAAGGTAATCTTTCCGTTACCTCTTTCTTATTTGGTGAGCACCTAATTATATCTTGTCTGTCTTATACAATGATGTGTCTACTTGGTGCATTTGTAAATTTGTAATAGGATGTTTTAATCTAATTAGGGGTTATCTGATGGTTAAATCAACTTGCCTTTATAACAATAAAAAAACTTCCTCTCTTAAAGGAAGAAAACCCAGTCTCAAAAGAAAACATTATGATTTCATTATTGCCATGCATTCTCAGACTTTCTGCTGTTAAATAAAACATCACTGAATAGATAGTGCTGAAATTAATAAACCTTTATAATAAGTGGTTTGTTAGAGCTAATATAACTGGAGGCATATCTGTACTTCAGCTGTAAATGTCCTTATACTGAATTTTGAAAAAAATGATAGAAGAAAGCCAATATAAATTGATTGAAAAACCTGCTGGTGTTGCTCACATTCCTCAAATAATCAAATGAAACAATTTGAAGTTGTTTTCAAAACAGGCATTTCATATTGCAGAAACAAACTCCTGAATATTCTTCTTTGCTTCTCAGTTGGATGTCCTACGTATGTCTTTTCTCTTTTATTCTTGAATGTCACTTGTTTTTCCACCCCAGATATGATACAAAAATACTTTATTTAAGCTGGCAGAATTCTGGTTTTAGCTAGTGGAAGAATGTATTCTAGTCACACTTCTGTGCCCTTCCCATCCATCCAAATATGGCTGTAAACATCATTAGATAACTTTGCCAATTTATCTGGCAAAGATTTTTTACGGTTTGTTTTCTAAAGCTGTGCTTAGTCTTAAGTATTTCTCAGCCATGTTTCTGAGTCTAAGTGTTAGTTCTTTTAGCTGTTTTGCTTTCCCTAAAGAAAAAGACTGTTTATTAGCAAACCTTTCCTTTTGATACTTCCATAATTTCCCTTGTGCTTAGTGTTTACACAGTTTAGAGGTAGAAGACATAGTATTCCAAGTATAGAGAAGTATTACAGTCTGTATCTGTTCTGTTCATTCCTTTTCCCTTTTGTCAGTTCTTTTAATTAATTCTAATTCTGTAGAACCTTTAAGTGAATATATCACAGAATTCTTCCCCAAAATATATTGCAACTTGCTGAAAAGCACAAGTTCCCTGACGGGATTCTCCCTCCATAATAAAATCCTTGCACGAACGAGTGGTGAAACCAATGTGCTATGAATTTATTTACTATGTCTTATATTATTCTCTGCTCTTCTCTCACCTCTTTTTTCTTGTTCATTTTCACTTTGTCCCTACATTTAGTTCAGTGTCCACCTCTAGTTCAATGTCTCTGTTGTGCCTGAACAGCTCTTCTAGCTCTTTCCATGTTATTTACCACCATTTAAATGTGAATCTAAGGGTTAATAGGCAAAAGCTGATGAAGTAGTGATGAAGGGACAATGTGATAAGCCAGGGCATGGCCATGGACTGACCTTGGTTGAGTTCTATCCTGCTTTCCCTGAGAATGGGCACTTACAGTCTTTGCAATCCCTCGCCACCAATTTTCATGCATTTTCAAGCATCTGGATGATTGTGAAACCTCTTATTTTACTGCTTGCTTAAAACCAACCAAAAACATTAAAACCAGACAAAAAACCAAAATAACAAAACAGCACAAACAGGTGTGACTGACAATCTGACAGGGAGACACGGGACATAAAATGTTTGTGTTCTACATAAAGCTATCAAATATGGTTAAGTAACGCTGCAAGGAAATCATCTAAGGAATTACACTAGGCCAGCTGAGTAAAGAATAGCAGGGAATTGCTATGATAAAAGTGCAAGAAAACCAAACAAATTACATTTAGAGTTGTGTTTACAGCAGTGCCACATATTAGAAAAATCAGGGTGATTGCATAAGACCCACTTAGGGACAGAGTCTGAAAATATTAAAGCCAGAAAGGATAAGAAGAATAAAAGGAAAATAAGAGGATATAATTCACCCAGTGCATCACTGTGTCCTTCTTTTAAAACATTAGCGAATGTACAGCATTTATGAAAGCTTCTTTGCATTTAAAAAACTGTCTTTGCAAAGAAATTTTATAGCCTATAATTTAAGTTTAGCAAACCAGATGCGTCCCAAATGGTAAGATTTAAATGCAGATTTTAATTAACCTGTGTGTTGAGGGGCCTCTCAACAGAGGTTTGATGTGAGGCTTTACTCTAAGTCTGTTTATTATACTATATTGTGTAATACAGCATTGAATGCAAGCCCATTTTCTGCACTTCAGAATATGTTTACTTTTGTCCTTTCTAATTTAGTTAAATTTCAAACTAATAACAGCACTTCCAAAGAAATACAAACAAGAAGCTATGTTAAATTTTTAGAATTCCTAAGGAACTAAATTACAGTTTATTTTTGCCATAGTGCATCATGAGTCTTGGAGCACCTTGATCCGGGATGGAACGGGCTGATACAGTGAAACATTACCAAATTTATAAATTTAAAAAGTTATGAATCAAGACAACAAATATTAAACTTTAGTATAAAGTAATAAAAAATTTAAAATATAAATTTTGCCTGATCTTTTTTTCTTTTGCTGTAGAATATTTGATAATCAACCAGATTTTCAAACCTTTTTCCACATTTTTTAGAAAAAAATAATTATGTTAATTACATACTTCTGCTTGGTTCCAATTTTAGAAGATGGTAAAACACCAGTATTGTCAGTTATGCCACTGGTGATAAAATCAAAAGAACTAGAAACTGAAATAATTTTCAGAAAAAATACAATACTGATTTTTTAAAAATCATAACTCATTTGACTGAAGGGAAGCCTAGAAATGTGGAGAAAAAGTAAATTCTGGTCTCAAAGGACATATATGAATTTCAGCACTTTGACGCATCTTAAATGAAATGGAATGCTGAAACTTTTAATTTACATCAATCCACAGAAATATCTAAGAAAATTTTTTTTTTAATAAATCAATCCCACAACAACATCTTTTGATTCTGACCTTACTTCAGTGTCCTACTTTCACAGCTTTATTTGTTCCTACAGTTAAGTAAGGTGAATTCCATATTTATTTTGACCAAAACTATCCTTGCAATAAAATTCTATAAAGACAGTTAGTAACGAGTTGGTTCCTATGTCATGCGTCCATTACTCACACTCCTCAGAATGGTCGCACAGTCCAAAGAATTTTCTTTGTCATTGATTTTTGCCTTTGAGATTTTTGCCCAATCTCATGTGCCTTTTCTCTGGGGACTAGAAAGTCATTTTCTCTGGTGGCCCAAGTGATTAACTCTGAATGCATCAGATGTTCTTCTAATAACCAGGTTCTAGTTTTTCAAAGACTCTACCCAGTTCTATGTATTCAATGCAAATTATTTGCATTGAGAAAAGGAAATAGATGAAAATCTGCCATTCTTCTCAGCCATTGCCAAGTCATATGGAAAATGCATTTTCAAAATATTCTTACTGTGTCTCAAGGACTACTTAATTTTGCCTCAGGACTTATTTACAATGTTCAAACTCCCTGACTTCACATTATTGGCTGCAACTTTGTCTGATAGGATCTTCATCATAGCCTGCAATTTTATTAGAAACAATTTTCTATTGATTATTCAAAATGTGCCCTTGTAGAAAGAGACACCTCCCAGAGCAGAATTATGTCCTTGAAAAGGCTTCCTTTCATTGCTGGTGAGTATCTGACAGAAGAGGGCTTTGGGATGCCTCCTCTTTCTTACAAACTATGTTTATAACCTCTTTGTGTCTTAGATTAAAGATTGCAATAGACTTGCAAATTATTACTGTGCATTGCATGTGGTACAGCCTGACTGCGTCATTTCCTGTCGTTGTAAGTAGACTCATTAACCTCTTCATTTCCTCACAGGCTTCCCTCCTGAGAATTTTGCATCTTAAAGTAGTTTTCAAGGACTAAGGGTAGCACCAAGGCCTCCTCTTCAAAAGAATTCTTGGAACAATTCTGGCTGTACCACATCTTCCAGGCCCTTTGGCCTTTGGTCGTATATTATTATGTCAAATGTACAATGCATTTTAAATTACCACATAACACCCTGCATATATGAAGTTCCTCATTTAGTCTAGTGCTGCTTCACGAAAACTATCCATTGAGATCTGAAGATTTATGTTTTATCTCTATGGGTGTATAAACTCATGAACCACACAGATTCCTGAAGTACCTTGTAGTAGCCAGGAGCAAATGAGGTAGTAATATGCTGCCATTGCAATCTTTTTGGTTGCATGTATTTCAATTTAGCCTTAAGCATTTTTAATGAAAATGTCTATTAAATAATTTATTTCTGGATGATGGGAGACAAATGTCATCATTTTATAATTCTTTAATAGACCATAAAAATTGTTTTCTCCATTGTTATCTGAAAGGGCAAAGAACTTGATTTAAGATACTAGGTAGCAAAATTTCTTGCCAGGATTAGAGACAGGGTATTTTTCTCCATCTCCATTCTGACCCATAAGAGCACTCATAATGATGATGGAGACCATCAAAATGCCTGCTGGACCATGTGGGAGAGTAGCTTTGTGCGACTTTCCTGGAAGCAAATATTCTTTTCACATTTTGAATCTGGTTACAGAAGCTGCAGCAGTGCTTACTTTTCTATGCCTGTTAGCATGAAGAAGAATAACTTTTTAAATGAGAATCATACTGTGATAGCTGTAAAAGTATAGTGTGAGTCTAAGAATCTACAGGTCTATCCCTGATGAAGCTATCTATCCCTAGAAGAAGGTCTATCCCTTCTCTCTACAGGAACAATTTTCCATAAGCCATTTATGTTTTAAGCCTGCAAGGGCACGTTAGAGATGGCATCTACCTAGCCTTTTTTTTCTGACCCCTAAAATCTTCTTGTGGTGTGTGCTGGTGCATCATCCCCCTCCTCAAGGTCGAACTATGGTCTCTTATCTCCACACTGAAACTACTCTGACCTTCCAGTATTTGTGTCAGTGACTGGATTGTAGTCCCTAGCTACCCTTGGTTTGCTGGCTGTGGCAGCTCTATCTGTGCAATCATCCACAGCTTCTCCGGTATTAGCCATTCTGCATTTATTTTGGAAGAGAAGTAATAATTTCAGTCAGCGTGCTTGCAAATAAGTAGTAACCCCCACTAGAAAGAGTCCCCACACACTTCTTACTCAAAGATCATTTTTTTTGTTTTTCCCCAGCCAATTCCTCCAATTCTATTGTCTTAATAACACTGCCCATTCCTCATGATGTATTCCTGGACTATAAGATCTTTTGTCTATTCTAGCTCTTTATTCTCCCTCACAACTCTATATTCTACATCTATGTTCTCAACAGACATAGCATGTCTTGTTTAGCTGTCATTGAAAGCAATCAGTTTTTTCACCCTGTGAAGCCACAGCTCTGGCTGTGACCATTCTCTTGGGTAAAGCATTCCTTAGTCACGCAGAGGATTTTTATTTTGCAAATTCCCTGTTCTGTCTTACCCTGCAGAAGCATACTGGGTGAACCTACTCTTTTTTCCGTGCCTGTTCAGAAAAATGAGTACTGACAGTGGTACTTTCTCCTTGACAGTACCTTCAAAACACTTTTTCATGGTGGTTTAATAGACTAAGGTTAAAGTGATCAGGCAGTAGGAACAGAAAACACCTCAACTGCAGCACTGTTGAACAATTCCTTTGGGACCTTCAGGTTTTAGTTGTCCTGCTCACTATAGTGACATACTGTTGCTACTGAAAAATATTTATTTCTTTCTTAATCTCCTGATACAACCTCTTATCCATGCAGCTTAAAGAATAGATTTTTTACCTTTCAAATGTCTTGCATCAATATTTAGGGAAGCTATGAACTTGATAAAAATTCAATTTCAAGGATCACCACATCTGTTGATTTAAAATAGCTTTCTGTTAACTCTGTGTATTTTAATGTCCACAGTCTGAACCAGATTATGGTAAAAGGCAAATAAAAACTATTTAAACCTTTAAATTTCCAACAATGTTATAGACCCTTGTAAAGGACAGGCAGCAAATGAACACTACTTTATTGAATTATGTTAACATCAGATTTTTCTATGTATTGCTCTCTCATTCAAGACAGGTCTCTATTTTAGATCATAATTACTTTTTGAGGGCTTCTTCCTGGACAGTATTCTGTTCTTTTAAGTCACACCACACTTTGCTTATTTGTTTTGGTTTTGTTGGTGTAAATCTTCTCCTAGGAACTCTTCAAGTCCATAATATTTTGGGATTCCACAAATCTTTCCTTCCAAAATAATTTTCTTTCCCCAAAGCTTGTTCACCTATAAGGATCTAGAGATATTTTTGACATTTTTCCTATTAAATTACAATGGCTTGGGGGTTTCTTTAGATTCTTTGGAAATGAAGTCACCTGTTCTAGAATTGTCTATTTACATGTCTTGAATTCTTTTAGTAGTAAATTGTTGTCTTCCCCATTTGCTTACTAAATGTGTACATTCCAATTTAAAACATCTCCACATAAAAAGCCTTAAATTTGAAACCAACCTGCAATTGGAAAAACATACCTAATTCAAGGTTATAGTTGGAAAAAATGCCTGTCATTCATTACCAGCTCTTAACTGAGACCAGGCATGACTTTAATCAACACTTTGAAATGATGATGGCGTGGGATAAAGGTTGTCCAAACTAATCTTTGCCAAGTACTGTAGCAAATATTGACAAGCACTGGACCTGCACTTTCCCGTGAGAAAAGAGAGATATTTTGTCGGAAATATAAGATTTAAAGTAATACTTGAACAGTTGTAAAATTTTTGAAGTTAAGTGCAGAACTTGAAATGTGTGGATATAATTACTGAATTATAGAAAATTAGTCTGGGAAGTACATTCAAAGGTCTGTGATCCTTCCGTCTCTTCTGTGCGATGACATTCAAGATAAGAGTCCATCCAATGCTTTATATTTAGTGATAAATACCATATCCCAGGAAATTGCATTTGGAGTTTAGTTAGCATTCCCCAATGCCTTGTCTAGCCCTTGCTGAAACTTAAAGACATTATTTCTTATCCTACTAACACTGGATATGGAAGATGACATAGCATTTATTGCTTGTTTCTGCATGACCTGTTTGATTGTAAGAACTACTAGTTTTCCTAAGCTCCACCATATCTTGACTAAGCAAGGTCAGATTTTTCAATCATTGCTGTTCATGCCTCTAAGATCTTTTCTTTCTCTTCTTTACTGATGAATCTGTCCAGGCAGCTTGTTTGCTTTCTTTTTCTTTGGAGTGCATTACAGCAAATCTACATATAATATTGAGATGCAGACAGTGCTAAGGAAATCAGAGTTATGTTGCTCTTACAGATGTTGCTCGAGTTTGGCATTATCCTTTTCACAACACAGCACTGAAAAATTGATTCCTGTTCAGGCTGCGACAACATCCTCTCCTCGTATCTTATCCATATGTTAAGTGGTTCTTGAAAGACTTCTGGTGAGATACAAAATTTCATTTATTTATACTGACCTTCCCATGTACATTATGTTCTCTATTAATTCTATTTATTTTTATACTTTGTTTTCCAGCATGAAATTCAGACATGTTGGTCCTTAGCTGCATATGTCCCTAGTAGCACTTTTTAAATTATTTGTATTCATTTCTGTGAAGTGTCTTTCAAATTATTTGATTTTCTACTACCTTTTGGAAATTTAATTTCTGAGTGTCTGTGGGACTCATAAGTTAATATTGCAAGGCTTGGCTATTTATTAATGTTAATTTTATCAGTAATTTTATCTGTTTATTTTAAAAACTCAATTTGACGCTCTGGTCAAAAAAGTTCTGTGATTTTTAAGTTTCTGAGGTCACAAGTTCTTAATGCTCTAGTCTGTATTCTTGTCTATGTGTCCTGAATATGAATATGGATATATCCCATTCTGCCACTCCACTCCTCTCTGTGCTTTGTAAGTTCACAAAATCATGGAATCCTAGAATGGTTTGGGTTGGAGGGGGCCTCAAAGATAATCCAGTTCCAACTCCCCTGATGTGGGCAGGGTCACCTCCCACCACACTGATTGCTCAGAGCCCCATCCAGCCTGGCCCTGAACACCTCCAGGGATGGGGCATCCACCAGTTCTCTTAGCACAGCTCCAGTGCCTCACCACCCTCACAGTAAAAAATGTTTTCCTCAAATCTAAAACCTAGATCTACTCTCCTTCAATTTGAACCAATTTCCCCTTGTCCTATCAATGCAAGTTCTTGTAAAAAGTCTTGCCCCATCTTTCCTGCAAGTTCCCTTCAGGTACTGGAAGGCCACAGTTAGGTCACCCTGAAGCCTTTTCTTTTGTAGACCGAACAATCCCAATTGTCTCAGCCTTTCCTCATAGGAGGAGTGCTTCATCCCTCTGATCAGGTTGATGACCCTTCTCTGGTTTTGCTCCAATGGTTCAATGTCTGTCCTGTGTTGAGGATGCAGTGTTTGAGGTGGAGTCTCATGAGGGCAGAGCAGAGGGGCAGAATCCCCCCCTGGCCCTGCTGCCCACGCTGCCCTGGATGCAGCCCAGGACACATTTGTCTTTCTGGGCTGTGAGTGCCATGGCTGGGTCACATCCAGTCTCTCATCCACCAGCATTCCCAAGTCTTTCTTGTCAGGGCTACTCTTGATCTCATTATCTCCCAGCCTGTGTTGATCCCAGGGATTGCCCCAATCCAGGTGCAGCACCTGCCACTTGGTCTGGTTAAACCACATGAGATTCCTAGGCATCCACTTCTTGAGCCTTTCTAGGTCCCTCTGAATGGCATCCTGTCCTTCAGCTGTTGATAACTCTGAGCATGAAACTAGTTTTGCATCTCATGTGAAATGGTTCTATTATATGCCCCTGATTTCTGCATGAAAACGCCATGTGGGACAAGAGCTTCTCAGAAAACAAACTATACTGCTTCATATGATAGAAATGAGACTGCCTTGTTACTGTTTGTCCTTGATGGTCAAAGTTGGCCAATATTTATCATCAGCTTTTCTCCAAGTGCTTATAAATCTGATTGACTTGCTGAAATATTCAAATTAATTGAAATTAAACTGATAGTTCTACTACCCTCACATTCTTCTTTGCACTTTGTAGTTTCAGGATATGTGGAATGGAATCCACGCATGAATGACAGTGAGATTAGCTCAGTTGCTTAGAGCATGGTGCTAATAACACCAAGGCTCTGAGTTTAATCCCTGTATGGGCCATTTACTTAAGAGTTGGACTGGATGATCCTTGTGGGTCCTTTCCAGCTCCCAGTCTTGTTTTAATTAGACTTACATCTCCTACAACATGCATGTGATGACAGGAAGAATGGCCATTAATTTTTTTCTGCATTTATGTCCTTTTATAGATACCTGGGGGTCATGGCTTTTAAAATGACTGTAAGTATCTCAGACTAGTTTGAGGTCGTCTCTGAATATTGGGAACTCAACACGAATGCTGCCTCTTAACATCTGAGGGGACTGGAACCTCATAGGATCAGATAATATTTAAAACTACACCTTTAGCAAAGCTTCATAGCCCCTTTCTCTGAGCCCCTGCAAGAAATGTGCACCAGAGTGGCACTACTGCCTCTGGAGACAGAGACCAGATGGGATGTGAGCACCCTGTGCACCTTCAGCTGTCTCTTTTTAAAACTTCTAATCAGTTAATGGAAATACAGTTTCTTTATAGCACTCAATAGAAATGGGCACGGAAAATGACATTCTGTTGTTCACTCACTGCTTTGGGGAAGTAGCTACAATGAAAATTTGCAAGATTCTGAGATTTTTTTTTTCCTTCAGGACCCATCTTTGGATTTTGTTTCATTTAGTCACCTGGCAACTTAAAACAAAAGGGCAAAATTCCCCCCCCAGGCAGAGTATAAAAACAGACTCTTTATTTATAAGAGGCAAGGCCTTTCTGATATTTCTATAGTCGTGGTAGATGGGGTTGTCATTCAAGCTCTACTGATTAGACATGGGGGAAAGCATGGTTTTGGGGATGTGTTGTTTTATTTGTGGCAAGAGCTATAAATCATGGTCTTTGTTCTGGCTTTGGTTTCTGGAGCAGGTCCAAATAGGAAGAGTGCAAGCAAGCAGTTAGCTTATTTTGCAGTGAAATAAAAAAGGAAAATAACGTAAGTTTAATTTGTCTGGTAAATTCTGACACTGTAAAATGTTGGGGCGAAATCCTCATCCCTTGGAAATCAACAAGAATTTCATAAAAAGAAATTTTATTTGAAGTACTACTGGACTTTAGTAAAGCTAAAATTTCATAAAGGAAAAATTCTTGAATTAAATTCTCTGCTAGATTCTACGAATTTATTTTGCCCATTTCAAAGGCAAAGCTACTTTGATAAAAGAATAATCTTGAAAACAGTTTAGTCTAACTCATTCTCTTTTAGTCTGAGAGAAGATTCAAGTGGATGCATCATCTGTTACCACTATTCAGTTTTACCCTCCGTTAGAGACACAATATCAGACAAACACTTGGGCCATGATTGCAGCATCTAAAACTGTCATAGATGCAGTAGCAAACGGTAACAAAATAGTAACAAAAGAGCTATTACCAAGTTTTGCTTGTCACGTTAGGACTTAAATGAAACCCAACACATAACTGAATCTATTTGGAAATGCTGATCCATATGCCAAAGCTCTTTGATATAGAAACTAAGGAAGAGCTAATTCTGTTCTCTAAAGTACAGCAGTCTCATAGGAGATTGTATTCTAACTTCCAAAAACACAGTCTCCTTCCTAAGAAAGTTTTGGTTTTTCCAGCACTACAAAGAGCTTGGTGAAGGTTTTGGAATCAAAGGTTTGGACGTTGCCAAGTGTCACAGACATTAGGCAGGAAGTAGACCCATTAAGCTATTTCGTAGCTTTCTTTGAACTATACTAATTAAAACTTTATTCTTTTGTCTTAAAAAGTACAATTTAAAACACCCAGCGTGATCCAAAGCTTATGCTTAATGCTTATATAGTAACAGAGAATTTTCCTCTAGATAAGTGATTAAATTTCAGAAGCTGTTTTTAAACTGTGTATTTTCATTAATAACGTATTTCCATTGAATGCAGATGCTAAACTTCCGCAACGTAGAATTAACACAATAATTGGCTAGAGTTGTGTTAGTTTTGTCTTTTATATGGTTATACTGGGGGACAGTTTAGCAGATGTCTGAATTACACTTTGTTAATAAAAAAGGCAATGCACATTTTGAAGAGATGTTTTTTAGGATTCATTTTTGGATTAATTCCTATAAAAACAGAACATAGGCCTTAGGCAAATCCAAGAAATAAAATAAGAAATAAATTGGAAACAAAGGCCCATATGCTGGGTACAAATCAGGTCTATTATCTTTGCTTACCTTATGGCAGAGATAACATTTATAAACTATAGCTGAGCAGAAATAAAAACTCAACGTTAACAGTACATTGTATCTTATCTCTCACAAAGAGGTGAGGACTCAGCTTTTTCTTTAGGAAGAAATAACCACTAAACCCCACAAAACTAGGTGTGTATTTTGCCATGTTTATTTAATTCTACACATTATAAACATAACTAGCAAGAAATATCAGCTTCTTCTTCCTAGAACAAAGAAATCTGCTCAGCCTGAGCAATACCATCTCAGCACCTGCCATCTCTCTGGACTTACCTGAGTATTAGAATTCAATTTTACTGCTAAATTATTAAAATAAAAGGTCAAAAAGGTCAAAATAAATATTTCTTGAGGCTGAAAAATGCCAAGTCTAGACCAAAGTCTGGTGACTTGAAATATATTTTGATGATTAGGATGAATGTTGTTTTGTTTTCTTCTTTTCTTTGATTCTTTTATTATAACTTTTCTCTGATTGCAAAAGGCTTCCTACTTTCCAATATGCTCTCAGAATCAGAAAATTCTCCTGCTCATACCTATGAGAAAATGAAACTCACCTGAGGTTTTCTGATGGTGTTTTAATGTGATACTATTCTCATTGTTTAAAGTTAGTCAAGGTTGGTGACATGGTGATACATTGGGGGATTATATATTTTTTTTTTTTCATTAGCAGAGGCAGACATTGTGCCTAAAACACCATAAAACAAAATAATAAGTTTAAAATGCTGGAACATCATCCTGTTTCTCTTACCTATTTCCTGTGTTGGTTTAGCCGAGGGATTCAAACCGTTACTGTAGTATGTAATCCAGAATTAGTGTGCATAAAGTATTGATGCAATAATATTTAATGATCTTTATTATTGTCTTTGACTCAATTCCTTTTCTGTAAAATAGGGACAATTAATGCAGTGCAAAAAGAGCTACAAAGAAAATCTATTAACATCTAAATTATAACATAAAATGATTCCAGGACAAGCAAAGAATACCTTCATTACATCATCTGTCTGTGTATACCTTACTATACAAGTACTCCCACTGTCTGTTGCTCACAGCACAATGCAATACTGCCCCTGTAGAAGAAAATGTTCACATTTGGTTTAATGGATCTTTTTCACTGGGAGTTTCGGGAAAATTCCCATCTTAATCTATGCACACCAGCATACTGTAAAACTAGCAGTAATGTTTATCATCCACACCTAACAGTCAGCAAGCCCAGCAATGATGGAAGGTATGTGGTTTATTTGTTCTTGTCCTACAGTACACTATTTATATTGTGATCCATTAATAAACGTGACTGAAAAGCAGAGAAGATCACCTGTTTGAATTCTCTTTGCTGCAAAATTCTACTTCCCTTTTGGAGACTGAGGGTGAGTTTATGCTTTTTTATAAGCCTGAGTGTCTATAGAAGTGAGGGATGCCACAGAGAGCATGTCGGGTTAGCAGGGACGGAATAAAAAGGGCAAGCTGCAAATAATCCAGAAGAAGCAGAGAGGGACAGGCTCCTGAGAGCAGTAGGGACCAAATACATAGCCAAGGCAAACAAAGCACAGAGAACTGTGTGGAGTGCAGGAGGCCCTGGAAATTTCTGAGGTAAGAGAAAAAAAGGAAGACAAATCCACTCTGCAAAAATATGTATGTGCGTAGTTTTAAAATCTCTTCTTTTAATCTGTCTGTCCTGTGAGTATCATAAGTTCTTCACATTCTTTAACAGAAATATGCATTAGGTCTTGTCACTGGAATCCAGTAAGAGAACAAGAAGCAACTGTCATAAACCAAAATACAAAAATTCCATTTAAACATTAAAAAAGAGAGAGCTTTTTTTCCTATGAGTGTGACTGAATAGTGGAAGAGATTGTCCAGAGAAACTGTGGAGTCTCCATTCTTTGAAATAATTCAAAATCCAACTGGGCGCAGACGTGAACAACCCACCCTAGGTGACTCTGTTTTGAACAGGGAGTTGGAGTAAGCCAACTTCAACCATTCTGTGACTGTATCTTGGGAGAAGCTCTCTGGGGAGAAAAGGGAAGATGACACATTTATTTCAATTAAAAATAATTTTCCCTTTGTTTATTTAAGGAAAAAGTGTGGATATGTCTATCCCTAGCCCCTGTCTGACGTGCTTCCACAACAGAAATCTAAAAGCATCTAACATCCATGTGAATATGCTGCTGCATCTGTAGGGGCAGGTGGCTTCCACAAGCTGAAGTCACAGGGACACAGCAGGCAGCAAAGGCCACTAGAGGTCACACAAACTATTTAAAAGAACATGAACAAGGTAATTTATACTCCAGGGGAATCTTTTCGCCTTCCACCTGTTCCCTTTGTTTGTCAGTCTCAGGTCACCTTCCCTCCTGACACAAAGCTGTGGTCAGGTGTGTTTACCTTGTTTACTTCCTAAGCTTGATTTTCAACTCTGCTTTAGTCATGTGGTGAAGGTATTGCTTTATGGAGAAAATTCCACTGTGATCAGGGGCCATGAAAATGTCAAACAGTGATAAAAAATATAATGTCATGCTAGCTGAGAAATTTCTTTTTCTTGCATTCCAAATACAGATTCAGTGAATGAGCAAGATAGAATATGGGAGAGAAAGAGTGAGCAGCAATAGCCACAGTATTCATCTTCCCCAAACCAATTCAGCTTTACCAATCAGCTTTACAATTTCCAAAATCCATTTCACTGGGTTTTATAACAGGAGCTGAGATGAAAGAGAAGTGACATTCTTTAATGATGACTGCCCCACCCAAAGCTTTTTCATTAATTTCACTCTAATATCCAGTCTCTTGACTCTCAGATTTGCAGTCTATTTTGTCGCTACTGTCCCCTCTTTTTATTTGCTTTTTGTTTGTCATATGTACATGCAGACAGAGTCTCCCCTCCTCCCTTCTCTTGTCTACTTTGCCTAGGAAGGCTATGTATGGATTTTTATTTGATTCAGTATGTCAAAGTGATTCCGTCAAACAGGGCAAAGAAACATATGTGAGGAAGAAGGAAGACAGAGCACTGCAGACTTGCCAAGAGCTCATTCCCTGCATTCAGTGTACAAAATAGCTAAAAATTCTATTTAGAAACAAATGAACAAACAAACAGGATTATTTTAATCTCCTAATTTATTTTAGCTAGAGTTATCATTTGTCAAGAACATCCCTGATAATTAGTGCTCTGGACACTGATTCAAGGTGTTTTTGATTCCTGTTCCTTCCTCAATACTTTTAGGCAAGTCACACTAGGTAGCCTCATGTCTGGTATGGTAAATATGGTATTTCTCTACCTTCCTCTACCTCAGTTCAGTGATGACAATGATCCAGTGTGTTGGTACTAATTAAGAGATTCACATAGGTAGTAGTGGATGAGATAAGGCATTACTGCTTTATAAAGATAACTGGTTTGGAATATTGCAAGTTATTTATTACGACAATTTTATTTGCTCCACTTTTAAAGAACAGGGAGAATGAGGGCAAGAACCCACAAGAAACCCCAGAAAACAGTTACTGCAGAACACCTGGTAACCAGAAACTATCCAAAGTCACTTTTATGGCCTGAATTAAGACTGAAACATGAGCTTCCTGCTGTCCTTGACAAAAACAAAAGCTCTAAGTATCATGCCCCTTAAATTAGTCCCTTTCAATCTTCTCATTTTAAGCTTCTTTGCATTGGACTTTGTAGAAGCACAGAATAATTTGGATATAAAACTATGTGTCATATCCATTAATATCTTTTGTGCTTATCAGTGACCACAGCAAAATATTTCCTTGGCTGAAGCCTCCAGAAAGAGAGCTAATGATCCATTAAAACATCTCTGCTTTAATGCATACTTTGTACTGCACCACAGGAATTCCCAAAGGAAGGAGGAAGAAACATAGGATTTAGTTTTATGCAGCAAGAAACAATGGGACATGGATTAATTTCCTTTCCCCCTATAGCAAGGGTCTTTTGGACATCATAACAAATAATTTGAAATGAAAATCTGAAGAATAAGCTGATTGCATATGGAAGGTTACCAGATGGTTTTTAGTTAAATAGTTTATTATGGGAAAATGAGTTATATCAGTTATCAGTTGCAGATTTGTAGTTTCCTTTGTAACCAAAACAAACAGTTTATGAAAATATAGAGTGGGATAAAACTTTAATATAAATCACTTAATACATGAGTTCACTGGGTATGTGGGATTCAGTTTCTTGCACTTTACAGAATACATTTTGTGTGCAGATGCAAGTTAGATGACTCCTATTCCCTGTTTTTTCCTTCATTCCATCAATTTTCCTTCCTTCCTTCCCTCCTTCCTTCCTTCTTTCCCTTCCCTCCCCCACCCCTTTTCTCTTTCTCTCTATTTATTCTGCAGAACTTCCTTTTATTCCAAATATAGAAATTAATTTCTGTATAATTTCTCAGAAAAAAAGTAAGAAAATAATTTTGGAAACCTAGTTTTCTGATAACAATTATTTTGTTGATCTGTTGTGGCTGTATTGAAAGATGTATTTTAATAACTTACCAGGACATCTTAATTTGCGCGGGCACATGAGTTTTAGGATAGGCTTGGGAAAGTGACTCTGCACAACCCGTGATATCAGCGTGATGTGAAGCAGGTCTGTCATTTCTGTAGGGGCAGAGTGATGAGGGGATGGATGCTATTTGTGTGAGGGATGGCTGCAGATGATCTCATTAATCTTTCATTTTATGGACACTGGTTTCAAAGGCAGACAAAAGTGACTCAGAACGTGCAAATGGCATAAAGGCTAGTCTCTGGCCATTCGGGCTGCAAGTAAGCGTGGTGCAGAGTTTGCTTAAATGTCACACTGAGCCATTATCCCTGGCTCTGAAGAGCTTTGCAACTCTACTGGAGCCTGGAAATAAGGCTCACACAAATACAAAGCAAGATGGTCTCTTTTAAGTCCAGGTGAGAAATATTATTTGTATTCTCCATTAGTGCATAAAACTGGGATTTTGACATTACAGGACGTGGACAGATGCATTGCGATGGGACCTTCATGCATTAGGGACAGTGTTCTACTGCTGAGGCTCAATTATTTCTGCATATTGTGCACAGAATAAGTCCAAGAATTTTCATATTATTGTTTTGTAATCCTTCTCATATTCAAGTGATGAGAACTTTCATTTTATTGTTATTCTTACCCTCTGCTTTTTTAGGCCTTTGCTACCTTTATACTGTCTCTCACAGTATCCTTCTGGACAAAATGTCCAGCGCACAGCTGGATAACACTGTTATACAGGGAGTGAGCCACTGGCTCACGTGTTGGGCACAAAGAGTCATAGTATATAGGGTGACATCAGGCTGGCAGTGGGGTTGGGGTTGGCCAAGACTCCATACCTGGCTCAGTACACTTTAACCCCTTCATAAATGACAGGGATGTAGGACTCAAAGGAATACCAAGTTTGCTCAGGTGCAGAATCCAGCACTTTCCCTTGCTGAGCTCCATACAGTTGGTGATTGCCCAGCTCTCTGATTTGTTGAGGTCTCTCTGCAGGACCTCCCTTCACTCAAGGGAGTCGACAGCTCTTCTCAATTTACTGTCCTGGACAAACTTGGGACTGAGCTTGTCATGGCAAAGTCACTCTGTCCACACTTGCCTAAAGTCCAGAAAGAAAAATGTTTTTCTCCATGTGTTTCAGCATGTCCCAAAATATCTTCTGAATTTGTACCTGGCACCTGCAAAATAAAAGTAATCTCTAAGATTTACTCTCCCATGTGTCTTAATCCCATTTTAACCTTTAAGAGTATTTTAGTGAATAATGATCTTTGTAACACATTTTCCAGTTATATAGGACAAAGCTTGTAAAGATTTGAAGTTGCCAGAGGAGATCCAGCATATTGAAGACTTTGGTGACAATTGCGTTTTCTCTGTGTCACTTCCAACTGAGCATTAAAAAACTGGGCTAAATAATTATTTTCTTTGTAACCTTAACTTTACTTCCATGGAAGATTTTTAGGGTCTTTTGCTTTCCTTACCAGCACCACCCCAAACCCCATAAATTAGTTGGGAATTTTCCCCCCACACTAGAAGTTCATCTTTCCCATTCAGAAAGGTGTAATGTGTCTATTTGTGCACAACACCACTAACAAAGAGTCTCTTATTTGTATTGTCAGGGGACCAGCCCTGCAGTATTTTTCTGATAGGTGAAGAGAACAGAAAACACTTTTAAACACTTTTTATATTTTCCTTATTCTTCTAAGCACAGCACTTACTTGCAGAGAGATAGCAGCTTTTTATGTGTGTTTGCAGCTTGGGAGGAGCACACAAAGAATCTTTTTACTCTGTTAAATCTTGTGTGAGTCTGTATGGAATGGTTATTCTCTGTAGAGAAGGAAAGCTTCCGTACCTAACATGTTTGAAACTCAAAGCAATCAGAGTAGAAAAAATTTGGGATTATGACCTGCCAGAAATCAGCCAGAAATATGTGATTTACCTACAAATAATGCCCATGCAAATTCTAGGAAGCAGGCAGGCTTTTGTAAATGTCTGTAGAACAACATTTAGCTCATATTTAGTAATTGGTTAGATATCAGGTTGACAACGTCCCTTTAATTTCATCCAATGCAATCATATTCTATGTACTTTTAAGGAGCTGCATCATTTCTGCAGCCAGATAATAGATTCCAGATTTATTAACTACTTTATTAACCATTGGCTTGCATCTCTAATACAATAGCCACCATACCCAGTAGGACTGTTGAAACATTTCTTCAAAGCTATCTTGGCATGTCTTATTTACAGCCAGGCTCAAGAAAGCCAACTCTGCACTCTTCTCTAAAACATAATTCTGTTTATCTTTATGATAGATAGGCAATACTTTATTCTAAACCCAATGAGGCTGTGGGCTTTAATCATAATTTGTAAAATATTGAGAAAGTACTGCTTTAAAGGGAATGTGTAAAATCACACTGGCTGCTATTATGAGTTGTATCTCCCTGCTGATGCATATACTAAATCCTACTAACATAAAATCTAGCACACAGTGAAGCAAGCAAGGCTTCCTACAAAGAGTTATTGTTTTGTCATGATATACTAAAGAAAAAAATATACAGCATATGTAATGTTAACATGCTCAGCATTTTTATTTCAAAATATTTTAAAGCGCTTTACAAAAAGCCCATTGCCTGATTTTTCCTTAGATGGAACTAAATGTCCTAAATTGCCAAGGCTTTGTTTATATCAATGAAATTTGCATCAACAAAACTTTGTCAATGTGAATATTTTGGTTCAAATCCCTTCTGCAGATGTGCTATCAAAACAGAGATGGGCACTTTTATGGGAACACATGGTTGAAAATATGATAAACACAGGATCATCAACTTTGTCCCTCTGAAGAGTATCAAACCGTAGAATATTGCAGTGAGAAGTTAAATTACACTTGTACAAAATTATTGAGCAAAACCAGAGTTTTTGTAACTACATTTAACAGCCTTTTAAATATGAATAGAGGGCATAGTCTTGTCTTCTGTGTATATCCATTGTCTTGAGTAACACTGTATGTGCAGATATTGTGGATATTATCTGTATCTTCTTCACCAGGTTGGCTGTCAGGTGGGGCAATAAATATGTGAATAAACAAACAACTCAATTGCTTACCCTTGTGCACACAGAAATCAGT
Organism: Origma solitaria; assembly: GCA_013397895.1. Classification (NCBI taxonomy): domain Eukaryota; kingdom Metazoa; phylum Chordata; class Aves; order Passeriformes; family Acanthizidae; genus Origma; species Origma solitaria. The sequence goes on from VZRL01003807.1 coordinate 657,512, forward strand.
CCCATGCCTCCTTTCCCAAAGAACCATATCTAGTGTTGTTTATAATCTTAATAAAATAGACATACCTGTTGTGCAACTAAAAAGAGGAAGTATTGTTATAGTTACAGTCACCCTTAAGCATCATTAAAAAATAAATCTTTTTATTTCTGTGCGGCACTGAAGATGGAATTTTATTTTAGCATATAACTTCAGACAGAATCTGCATTCTTCCACTCTCACTGCGGAGTTGTTCACTCACTGGGTTGCCACAGAAGGTCCATTAATTTCAGCTGCTTGTGCAGCGTGAAACTTTTTGCGCTGAGATAACAATTGTTGACATCTGTCTCTGCCACCAGTCACAATATTTGAGCATCATCAATATATGGAGCCTTTAGAGGCTGAATGGAGTAGCAGCAGCTACATGGGTGTATATAAATGCATATATAATTGTGCCTAGCCCTTCCCCAGGGCATTGTGATTTTCAGACACTGATCATTGTTTTCCTGCAAAGTTATAAAATGAAAATGAGCTGAATGAAACATGACAGAGAAAGGAATTTGCAGATAATCAAACAAATTTGTAGGAACTCTCCCCCATTTTTTTTCAAATGCAGAGTTAGACACAGGCAGGTTACTTTTATTTTTAATTGCTTTTACTGGATTACAAAACACATACATACTCTGAAAGCAAATTTTTTTCTTTCTGTCTCTTACTGTGTTAAAAGAACCTGTAATAAAATGAATTAACAACTTATATAAATATTTATATAAATTTATGCATGGCACTAATAATGGCTTAACAGTGCACTGTCAAAATTATGCCAGTGTGCTTTGTATGTTATATAGAGATGTCATATTTTTACTGAGGTGATGTTTTTTTGCAGCGTCGCTGGATTTTACAGCCAAGCAGATGACCTGCAGAGAAGATTGCATGTCCAATTAACCCCTTTTAACTCTGTGCAATTACTGTTCACATCCATTATGCTTTAGATGAAGAACAAGCATTAACAATCATACCATGACCCAGTACAAAATTAAAACTTTAGCAGCAGAAGTGTATCAGCTCCCAGGATATAAGAAAATCACGAGAATAAGATATTGAGTTATCATACCACCCAGCACAGAATTTCTACAAAATGAAAGGAGTTATGCACCACTGGGCTGATTGTTTGGGCAAGCAAAGAGGGAATGCAAGGAAAATGAGCTTCAGTCTGTAGCTCAGGCACAGGCTAAATTGCTTGCTCTCATAAATTCAGCTGTATTAAATCTAACTGCTTACTGAGATTCATGCACCGTTAGGTAAGTATTGCATTTGACCCCATCAGAGCCCAGAACAGCAAATGCCCAGGACATGGCTTCTTGGACATTCTTTTTGTGTGATGAGTGGAGCGGCTGAGAACAGAGTATATTAGAAAAGCATCCTAACAAATCCACGTCTTGTTTATTCTTTCCAGCACAGCTCTCGGTTTCTGAGGGTAATCTAACCAAAAGTCAACATTTGTCTAAATGCACGATGAACTTACTACATCTCTCGTGTAAGACAATGCCAGAAATACACTGCTTCCTTTAACACCAGAGCGCATCAAAAGAGTAGCAAGGAAATAGAAGTTCAACTGTTTTTTTCTGCAAATATATTTCAGAATTTGAGGGTCTTGGACTGAAATCTTGGGTGCTGCAACCAGTGACACTAAAGAAAAAGGCAGAAATGATGACCAGCTGAAGGACATCTCCACTATGATCAGTATTTTCAGTACGTCATGCTAAAAAGTCAGGACCAGCAGAAGCTCAGCTGACACTTTCATTGTGCTGTCAGGAAATGATGCTGCAGGAAAATATGCAGGAAATCTGCAGGAAATCTCACAAAAGAGCATGCAGATTTTTGTGAAATTTTAGAGAGACTTACAGGAACCAAAGACATTGAGGGCATATTCCTCCACAGAAGTACTAGAACATTTTTGGTACTTCTCTTTCTGTCAGATCAGCTTACCAAACCATCTTGCCCTATGGCTGTATGATCAACAGACTTGGCACAAAGGAAAGCTGCAGCAACACATGCCTAGAAGCATGAGGGGGACTGTAAATTCTTTTTTTATGAAGGTACTTGTTAGATATTGTATCAAACCAAATAAATTTAAAATTTTAGAAATAAACAGAAAAACCTCACTATAGCAGTCTACAAAAAATACTTTGCAAAGCAGAAATGGTTCAGCCACTGTATAACAAATAAGACAAGGATGTAAAGGCCTAAAAACAATGAGATCTACTTGGTGCAGAAAAGCTCCACTTTAATCCAGAAAATTGGTATAACCTAAGTAGAATTTTGCATAAAAATATATAGTTATGTGCATGACATGTTCTGGTTATCGGAAAAAGAACTGCTAGGTTTATGGAAACTGTGGTTGCCACCTGTTGCACATTGCAAGGAGCATTCTTGGTAAACCACAGCTTCTGCTCAGCTAGAGCAACATCGAAGAGACGGAAAGACTTTAAGAAAGCCACACATGGAAGTGTAATATGAGCCTGGAAAATAAAGACATACTTCACTCATCTCATACAGACTTACAGAACGCAGCAAGAGCAGAGAAAAAAATTAAGAGAAGGAAGCTTGGATGAAAAGCTAGGAGAATTAAAAATATTACTTGTTAATTTGTTGGGGTTTTTTTAAAGAATAAATAAGTGGCTTACTGGCTTGTACAAAACCAGTTTCTGTTGACTTTGGAAGGTAGACTGCCAACTGCTGATTGAGGCTGGCTTATACTGAAAAATGTAAATGCGAAGTCTCAGTGAGGGAAGTGGTCAGAGCACCTGCCTGGCAGAATTCAAGAAGCATTTGGACAATGCTCTCAGGCATATGTTTTGACTTTTTGGGGTTGGTGCTGTGCAGGTCTGGCAGTTAGACTTGATGATCCTTTTCAATCCCTTCCAACTCAGCTCATGCTGTGAGTCTGTGTAAGTGCATCCAGAGAATAAGAAGTATGAACAGAAGTAGCTTATTTCACAGCTGTGTAGAGGATGGACAATACTTAAACTGAAATAGAAGTTACACTTCAAGCTTTCATATACTAAGCTTTTTAGGCATATTTGGAACCTCACCTGAGTTACTGTTGTAGCTGTAGGATAGGTACACCTTAGGATAATTTCTGTGCAGACTTGCATATTTCAGAGCAGCATATTTTTGAAATGTTATTGATAAAACCTAGTTATTTCATCTTATCCCAAGTGGTCCACTCTTCTGTGAGCAGACAAACCAAAGCAACAGTTAAAACAGAATTTTTTTCCAAGAAAAAGGGAAAAAAAACCAACCCAACCATGGATAACTGGCAGAAGATAATTTGTTAATTATTTATTATAACTATTAACTATTTTTTTTCCTTGCTAATTTCCTTTCTTTTATTTGATTTTTAATGTTCTGGAGGAGCTGTCATTCAGATAAAATAAATTTAATGCCCTGCAGTTACAATACAAATAAATAAATTGGCCAAAATCTTAGTAGTCAATGCATATGAGCAACCGCATAGTTAAAAGTAAAATAAAATTTTAAAACCTGCATATGCCTTGTCAGGTAAACTTTAATTGATCATCTCCTTCATAACCGTGTCTTAATTAGATTGTAAGTGCCTCAGGGATCATATTAATTTTTTTATAAGTTTAAAGAACCTGTCCTGCATACTAAATAGACCTTCAGCATAGTACTGTCACTTGCATTAGCAAGTGACACCAGTATTAATTACCCAAATAAATGGAAGCTTTTCTTGAGTTATAGTTTAGAACCCCACAATCCTGAAAAAAACCCAGGCAAATCAAGGTAGAATCAATGATGGGAATCTGTACATTTTTACTACCACAGAAATCAGCCTCTTCAGGCCGGAGCCAGTGTTCCTTAAAAATTACCACAGACTAACAATATTCCTTTTTGCTTAGACATCCACTTTGTTTGAATGCTGTCCCTTGACAAAAAAAGATTATTCTGACAGATCAGTATCACCAGACTGTTTTCAGCTCTCAGCTAAATTGATATTCAGGGAGCTTGCGATTTGTAAGGCCAGCACAAAGTTACCTTGATAGTCACAGAAAAGAGACTTACTTAAGTGTAAGAGAGATGACAGTAAAGTGAGGAGACTCCCCCTTCCTCAGTGAACTGGACAGCAAAGAGGCTGTACAGAGTAAAGTACAAGTCCTGTGTACTTTAGCTTCATTGTCTTGCAACTGCCCCAAGAACGGCAAGGGTAGAGTGTTACAGTCTTGGTTTCTTTGCAGCTGCAGTTCCATTTCTTTACATAATTTGTACTTTGGCACTAGAAAAAGATTATAAATGAAGTGTTACTTTCAAAGTTTCAGACATCAAGATTTTATTCTTTTTATTATTATTATTCTGCTTGGCAAAGGTGGCTTTAATTTGACTTTCACAAGTGCAAAAACCTGTCCCCTCAGAAGTTGATCAAACTATTAATTTTATGGCAAAGACAACAGAGTACAGTAAAACCTTTTCACAAAGCCAGACAGCTTAACCTAATTAAATGGCTGTTTTGACAGGTGGTTTAAAGTGGAATGAATGCTATTGAGAATGGCTGCAGAGTCATATATGATGAGTGTCTGTGTGTTTATGCATGCAGGTGAAAATGTGACTGTGCGAGGGGTGACAATAGATCTGTGTTCATAAAGAATTTTTTTCTCCAAAAGCCGCAGCTGCTCAAGATTTATAGATTTATTTCAATTAATTGTGTTAGATATATTGATTCAGGTGAATGGCTACACCTGGACTATAGTAAAAGAAAGATGTTTATGGAGGTCTGTGATGCCATACATCAAGGCACACGAGATGTACATTTTACAAGGGGAAACGAGCCTTGTAGGAAATATATAAACATCGTCATAAGGGATCTGATTTCTGGTTCTGCTCAACATCACAAAAGATCTTTGCCTCAGTAAAATGGTGCATTTGTAGCAGGAGCTAATGAGCATTCAGGTCTCCAAAAGTGTGCTGAAAGGGCTCTGAATCCATCAGAGACCCAGCAGTTTGGACAGCAAACCAGATTAGCAAGCCTGATCCTGCACGCAGAAGACCTCTCCTCATCCATCTCCTGCCTGCCTGAATTCCCAGGCCCTCCCTTCTGGAACTACTACCTATGCACGCAAGATTGGCATGCAGAGAGCTAGCCAGATGTAGTTGCAAAAACAGTGAGGGACTTAGCAGTTTAGGCCCTATGTAGTCTCTCTATCCAGTTCTGTTTAGTTCAGACAACATCCTTATTATTTCGCCTTTCCAAGTCAAGTCTTGTGCAGTTCCATAAAGTAATTTCATACTCTCTTTATTGTCCTCTAATGGCAAGGAAGAAATTTTGCCATACTCTCCCCTATGCACACTTCCAAGTAATATTAACTGTTTCTTTGAAGTCATGATGATTCAGGTGTAGTATCAGAGCAAACACACTGCAACAAGGTAACCTGACAAAACTATGGTGTGGTTTCAGCTGAGTTCACCTATTGTACTGAGAAAGGTGAAATTGTTATACACTCACTCCTGTGTCTTGAAGATTTTGTGTGGATTTGAAATGTTTTATTTGTTTTCTTGCTTTTCACAGTGCTTGCAGCCCTGAGGTTGTGCAGTGTATACAATACAATATATCTTTCTTTAAACTCTGTTTTTTTAATATCTGCCTATAAAATGACTAATGATAAGTAATTATGAAGATAAGCAGGCTGCTTCAGGTTCAGCGTCACCATGGTCCTCACCATGGCCTACAGAGGAATTTCAGCTCTGGCACCTGGAGCAGCTCTTACACCTCCTTCTCCAGTGACCTTGGTGTCTCCATATTTTTTCCCCCGCATGTTCTCACTTCCTCCTCTTCTCTGGCTAGGAGAAACTGCATGCACATTTTGTTTTGATTTCTGCTTCTTAAGTATGTTATCACAGAGGCGTAACCAACATCTCTAATTGGCCCAGCCTTGGCCAGCAGCATGTCCATCATCTTCAGAGCCATCAGGGGTTGGCTTTGCTGGACATGGTGGAAGCTTTCAGCAGCTTCTTACAGAAGCCACCTCTGTGCCCCTCCTGCTACCAAAAACCAGGCCAAGCAAAACCAGCACACTATTATATCACTGAAAGAGAAGAAATACTTAATCATCTAAACATCACTGCGGTAGGTCTGTTGGTTATTTCAGTTTTCTTGTGTGAATGTTAAGGGATAGTACTGCAATGTGGCCTGATGGATTTGAAGCATGGAGAGAATCTGCAGACCCAGTCCTCTCTGGCTTTGCAATTATCCACCTAGGTGACCTTGGGTCCACCTTCAGTGTTCCCTCTTCACGTTTCATTTAGTTTCTTTCATCCTTTCTTCATATTTAATAGGTATTCTCTATGAAGATTCACAAAATTTCTTCAGTTTACTCCCTCTTATAGAACACCTGAAACTATTTCACCCTGTGATGTCTATCTACAAGAAACTTTAAAACTCCTGTTGACACTATGAGTGAAAACCCCCCACCATGTTAATCAATGGTCTCACCATTCCTTCATCCTTCACAGTCTGAATGAATCTCCTAGTTGTCTCTGTGGCTGGGTCTCTCACTTCTGCTCTGAGATGTGATTAGCACTGTGGGGTACCGATGAGGAGCTCGCTGAAGATCTCAAGGGACGGAGAGACCAATGAATTATATTAATGTGATTCAGTTTTGCCCATGCAAAAATGAATATTATACAAGATCATGCAGACAAGCATTCTGAAATGCACAGGAAAAAAGAGTTAAGTATCACAGGGAAAATTTCTCATCTGGTCAATTGTAAAAATCCCACTTCAACCCATCAGTCATAATTCTCATGTACAGAAATCCTACTTATGTAATATTTAATAAACGAAACATGTTTTGCGGAATGATTTCCAAAAAAGTAAAGCTGAAATATAAGGGAGTTTATCAGGGCGTTTTGCTATTGAAAGAGCAGTATCAGCTTATCTAAAACATTCCACTAAGTTTCAGACACTTTGCAAACCACATTAAAGCAGCATGGGAAGTGAGGCTCCAGCCACTCAATCCTAGGTCTTTAGCAGTTCTGTCAGATAATGAGAGAATTACAATAGTGGATATGGCTTGTGAACTTTTAACCAGCATCTGAGAATTATTCACTCATTTGTGAATTACATGTTAAATGTCTTTTAAGTTCTTATCGAATTGGTAATTAAAATGGAATAGAGTCCAACAAACTAGAGAAATATATAGAGGTCAAGCAGAGTAAAGACATGCTGATCAAAGGGAGACAGGAAAAAAGTAGGCATATTAAGTAAAGCATAGTAAAATCTCATATTATAGAGGAAGAAGATTCTATATTTTAGTTATTTCTGATTTACATGTACATATAAAGCTACCTCATTTTATAGTTATATCTGAACATTTTGCTCTTTGTCTGACTAGTAATCATTTTGTTCCACCTCACACTGCCATTTGGCTTTCCTCCAAGATATTTCAGCATTTTTTCTCTGTGTGTCTGTGAAGATAAAAATCATTTATATTAAGAGACTAAATTTCCATGTTCTTTCCACGATAGTAGGCAGCACCTATTTTTCACTCAGTGTTGTGAGACCTCTAATAATAACATCAGAAGAAAATCCAAGTAGGACAATATGTTTAAGAATCTTAAGTTTTACTGCATCTTGATTGATGAAATAGATGAACACAAACCACCAGCAGGTTAAAAAGCCCAGATACTTGCTTTCATTATGCCTGAATCCAGGAAACTGTGTCGTCCACTTCAGGGACCGGAGAAAACTTTGATTTTTGTTCAAACTTGGCTGAGGTTCACGAGGAACTAGCTGTCCCAAAAGAATTTTTCTTGAGCAGACTGTCTGTTAGCTATGTACAGGGTCTTAGGAGTAATGAGTGTTTAGGGGAAAGCAAAAGTTAAGACAGGAAGAGTGGATAAAAAGAGAGAAAGGGCAGAGTCAGGGTTTTGAGTTCTTTCCAACAGGGGTACAAATCAAGGTTACCAACAGGATTCACTGTTTTACTGCCAATGCTTGTGGAGTTCACTGAAGTAATCCCAAAGTATGAGAACTCTGCCAAGGAGTACTGAAGACTCAGTTCCTATAGACTTCAAACAATAACAGGGAAATTTCAGGTCAATATGGACTTGGAATGTAATGCATTTAGTGACAAATTAAAGCAGAAAAAAAAAAGTATCTCCTTAAAGATGTAAGCTGTCTTTTGTTTTCTATGACTTCAGGTTCCACTGGGAATGAAAATAAGAGGGTTTTAGTGCAGAGGGAAAGACTGGAATCCATTGGAATCTTGGCATAAAAGTAAGGAAAAACAAATTTAAAATGGAGTGAGGCCAAAGCCAGAGCTGCAGGTAAGACATCCAGAGAAAGGACATTCAAGGAGACAATACTAATGTCTGACCATGAGCTATGTGCAACTTGGCCAGGAACTGGGCTCTAATCAAACAGAAATGTCATTTTTTGTCTGAAATTAACTCTAAAGGACAGAGGTATTACAGTTTTAAAGCAATTCACTGGATGTGTCCCTTCAACATAGTTTCAAGCATGTCCTTTCATGGTCAATCTAAAAGAGCTCTTAAAAATTTGCCTCAACAACACACTTCATTCAAGGGAAGTGAAGAACCAACCTGCACATGGTGTTTACCATGAGCATTTCTGGGTTTTATTTTTTCATTGTCTAACAGCTATGACTGTGCTATGGTTAAAGAAGGGTCCCAGGTTTGATTTTCTGCCAGCCAATCTGTTTTGAAACCTGTGAACAGCTGAAAGAAAAAATCACCTCAGATACAATGGACCTGATTTTCTTTTACACAGTACTGGCAGCATAAAAAAAAAGAAAAAATCTTAGGGTGGGCATAAATTCTATTTAAAGACACTTGAGGATTCCTTTGTGCTTCCAGAATCTGTAAAGGAGTCTTTATGTAAACAAGAATCAGGGCCAAGGTGTTTCAGGATTATGTTTCTTTGGAAATCTTTTCTATACCTAAAGACCTCATATTCTGACGTCTAAGACTACTCACAGATTAAGTGTTGAGGCTCTTACTCTGAAACAACAAGTGAAATCATCCATATACAGCTAATAGCTTATTTCCATTACAGTATAAAAGAAATGGCAAAAAATTGGGCAAGTAGACCTGAAATCTTCAAGAGAGTAGGAAAAGGATGAGATTAATTTTAATAAAGATAATAATCTGCAATTCTGATTTTCTTAACACACAGGTACTAACAATGTTTCTGCCATTTCCCATGCAATATTAATGTCTTCTATCAACACTTTCATGATGACAGGTGGGGAAAAAAGACCAATGGAAAGAACCGAAATGTTTCCCAAAACTCATAACTCTTTCTGGGAATAAGAGAAACTTCATATATAGCCCTGGAAAAAAAGTATTATTTTCATGAAGCATTGAAGGACACATGGTGAGCAGCTATAATGGCTGAAATTTATGAAGTAACTTTTCTGTATCACCTCATAATTCAAATTGCAAGGTAGTCACATTAAGTTCTGAAGGTCTTTCTTCTGTCATAAGGGACAAGAAATCTGCCACGTCTTTCTGATAAAATGTAATATTTATGCATTTTAGGTTATTTGATTTTAACAAGACCTGAAAATATGACTAATTATTTTCTTTATTGGCTAAACAATGCATATGTTGACTTTTATTAATGCTGGCCTTTAAGGTATGCAATTAATTACATTTTTATATGGGATTTTTTCAGGCATATCTCAGCAACAGAATGAGTGGGTATGTTTCTCATGCAATGGCAACACTAATCTACCCAGTCAGAATTTTTATTTCACAATTGTTAAATGAATTATATTAAAAAGACTGGTATAAAAACATACTAACTTTTTCAAGGAATAATTTTGTCATAAATTTGGAATAATTATGATTAAAAAGAAGTGTGATTTTATATGAAAGAAAAAACAAAAACAAAAAAGCAAGAAATTTAGCTCAAAAGGATACCTTACAGAGTTAAGGACTTAACATATATTAAAAAATTTGTTGGTAAGTGTGTACCTGAGAGCACATAATAAAACCAGCAATATTTCATTTCTAAAGCCACACTTCTGAATCTCAGCCATGGTTTTCAATGTGAGGAATGCTAGCAGTGGTTGCAAGAAGGTAATTCAGGTAATTATCTGAAATTAATCATGTGGTCTCATCACGGAGAGAATTCACAAGGGCCCTGTGTATACCTGCATTCCAGCTACAGGCTTATCTACCTCCAGACTACTCAGACAAACCTCCAAGTGTTAAAAACCTGCAGCAAGATCCCAAATGCTGGGCCTTGGATTCGCCTGGGTGGCATGGGGAGAGACATCTGTCAGAAAGTCACAGTGGGACGTGTCCTGCCCATTCATCTTCTCCCTTGACACAAAGCCCAAAGTGGGAAAAGCCTGGAAGAGCCAATAAGAACTGTTCTACCTTTAGCTCTAGTGTTAGACTTCAGGTTAGAGGCAGGGCTACAACTGAGAACAATAGAAAGCCTAGAGCTCCGGCTGGATCAGAGCTGGAAAGTGAATGCCAAAAGACTGGGATCACTGCAAAAGGCGATGTCCTTTGGAAGCCCCTTTTGGGCCCTGCCCTCCCTCCAGTTGGAACTATCTCTCTCTCAACCCAAACCTTAAACCTAACAGAGGAAGAGCCAACATTTTCCCAGACAAAAATGTTAGGGTTGGATTAGGAGGGGGAATGAAACCCCTGGATAGAGTGGGTCTGAGAAGAGGTTCGTCAGAGTGTTTCTATGTATTAATCTTGTCTGTCTGGAGGCCTTTAAGCCATCATGGAAATGTCTTTATCCACATGTGGAAAGAGTATAAGTTGCGTGCCATTTCTATAGCCTCTTACCCTTATTAGTGTAGGCTTAGCAACATCTCATTTTGCATGGCTTCTGCACTGCCGCTGGCTCATGGCAGCTGCCTTAATGCTCATGGAGTAGACATATGACACGTTTCTCTGGTCCTTCTGTATATACCTTCTACACTACCTCATAAAGCAGAGGTCAGCTCCAACATTTCACAAAAACATGAGGAACAATCTCATTTTATTGCACAATTAATGTGAACTAACTTTTGGAAGGCAGGTATACTATGATGGAAATAGTTTTTATGCTGATTGATGTTCTCCAGAAACCTGATGGACATGAAGAATAAAATGGAAGACTGCGAAAATCGGGATCTACGGAACACAGAAATTTGCAGAATACCCTTCAGACAACTATAAAACAGTGAAGAGCACTTTCTACCTTTCAGGGCAATATAATTGCTTTTGCTTTAGAAGAGTGTCTTATCTCAAACCAGGAGTTGTTTTCCCATCTTATTTTCTGTCCCCTGTCCTGCTGGGAAAGTGTATGGCCCCAAAAACTCTATCAGCCAGCCTCTCGAAAGGATTTACAGGTTTGTGTACTCTGAGTTAGGGAGAAATACCAAGAAGATATTCTAAAGAGGTCAAAACAACAAAAATATATACTGACAACTTTAGAAAATCAGAGAATTTTTGAGAAATGTTTAGAGCAGCATTCACTCATCATAAAACACTTCTCAAAGAATTACCTTAGAAAATTGCAGGCCAATCCAATTTTAAGTTACTCAAAATTCTGAGAGCAGGGAATTGGAGAAGAGAGAGAGAAGAAATATAGACAAGAGCAAATATAGCTACCACTCCTGGCTTTCAGCCGTGGTCAGTTAATATAGAAAATCCAAGTGGAGGTAGAGTCAAGACCTGTATTTGTCTCATGTCCTTGTTTAAGTACCTTTTGTCTTTCCTGGGCCCTGCCCCTGGGTGGCACTTCTGGTCATCTGTGCAGTCTGGGGCTGGGTTGGGGCTGCAGTGGTGGGGTGTGGAGTGCTGCCTGCCGTGTGTCGGGGATGGGTGGCCACTGCAGGGCTGTGATACAGCCCAGGTGGGTGCGTGGGGTACGGCACTGCCTCACCAGGGCCTGACCTGCCCAATCCCCCCACACACACCTGAAATGTTTTGAACCAGCAATCCTTCCGGTCTCTCACAGAAGGGGATTCGTAGAGTGGCTTGGTGGGCACCTGTTGTCCAGCCAAGGTTAACACACCACAAGATAAAACAGATTTATCTATGGTGGCTAAAACTTGGCCCACACTCAGATCTCTCTTGGAGTTTGTCTCCTTCTTGAGTGAAAATATATATGATGTACTCCCCAAAGTTTTGTATCCTCTATGAATGAAAAAAAAGTACAGACAGCTTACCCAAGGGCCAGTCTTAACTATGGCCACTTGCTCATTTGTACACGTTAAGACAGTATTATCATCAGGGAGAAGTGCAGGGAAGATCATTTAATAATGCATACATGCAAAGCTCATGATGTCAGCTCTTTCCTAGCCCTTGTTTGCTAGTGCAAACTTACCTATCCTGATATATTTGCTGCATATTTTGTGTTAGCCTTCTCCTTTTTTTTCCTGAAATCTTACATCTGTGAACTATTCTAGTGAAGACAAACAGAAGACCAGAAGAGATTTTAAAGTGGAATTGAGCTTATCTGTTTAATGACTAAGATTTTTTGCTCATAATAGCACATAGCAAAGAATCGCTTAACATTGCACTAACACTGATTCCTTTTGATTCCTCCATTTGGTACATAACTATGCTTGTTTGACAGTAAACAGGCACATAAAACTTATGCAGAATGCATGAAGTTCCAGGTCAAATAAATGTATGTACTTACCATTAGGATGGTCAATATTAAAATTCAGAAATAATTATTCTGAAGATTTTTATTGCACTTTTAAAAGGAGCAGTTTTTTGAGAGTTTTGTCCATTTGTTTGGGTTTTGTTATTGCTTAACTATACCTAGGTTACTTTCCCAGAAAAGAGGCTGAGTCATCACTTTTTTGTTATTTTCCACGTACAATGAGGTCTCTGTGACATTTTTGGTTCCATTCCAAAATTTCCTTCCTTCCATTCCCCCATTTCTTCATTTCCTCTCCACAAAATTTATAAATAGATAAATAACTGATCTCTGACTGGCAATATCTCTGGATCCTCCAAAATTGTAAATTTGGAGTTTGCACATTATTTTCACATGCAGGTAAAATAGTCAATGTAACCAATTGTTACATGTAGACTTCTTTAAGTGAATATATGCATAGCATTTTCACTAAAGTAAGTGAAAAATTATTTTAATCAAGCTACCTTTCAGTACCTGCAGGGCACTAAGGATTTGGGGTGCATTTGTCCTTCCAATACCCTGTGGATATTTGTTTAAACATCATAAATTCTTTAATATCTAACTGTAATATCTTCTTAGTTGAAGATAGAAAATTTCTTCTCTCTTGATGTCTTAGGCATTGTTGAATGATGAAATAATTTCTGTCAGCCCTGGTAAGAAAGGACAAGGTTGCCGATGTAGTAGAGGTAGATAAGATCATCTGAGAATTTCAGGAATATATATATCCTGAAAATGTCCCTGCTTGTATTTCTTCATTAAGCCTCATTTCTGAACAGGCACTGTAGGGAGTGGTGTGGATCTGTCTGTACTTCTTTCTCCTCAAACTAAAAAGATTTAACAAATACATATTTAATGCTTGGTTTAATGCTTAGGTGAATCAATCGTTATTATATCTATTTCATACTGGGGCATGCAATGTGCAACTACCTAGTCAAAGGTGAAGCTCAGTTACAGAGCTGGGAGCAAAATCCAGTGCCCTGGTTGTATTTCCTTTTCTCCAAATGTAGAAGATATTTCTGCAATAATTTATATTCAATCCATTCTGCATTGATATTGAAGGAAATCAAGACAAAATAATTTATTTATTGAAAATAAACCAAAAGGTGATGTACATCTATTTCAGGAGATGAAGTTTTGTCATGTCTGTCCAAAACAGGGTCAAGAGACCGTGAAACCTCCTAGTGTTATACTTGAATTAATAAAGGAAGGAATGAAATTAACCTGCTGGAGAACAGAGAAACCCAAGATTATTTTCCTTTACTGATAGAAACTAAAAGAAAGAGCGCGCTTTTAATCTCTTTAGTTTTGAAGTAAATACTCCAGTCTGAGGAGCAAATTATCTCCATTTTGTATTGAAAATGTAACCACTAGAGGGTATCTGTTCAAAGTTACTTCACACAATGTCGCAGGATTTGAGCAATGCCAAAAGATGCAGAGAAGTTTTGCATGCAGATACAATAAGTTAGGTGAGGGAGGGAAATAACAAAGTGTCACTGCCTTGACTGGTTATCCTCTTCACATATTCTTCTGCAGATTCTTAACTGTCTTGCCAAAATGAAATTTTTCCTGCTAGAAGAAAAATTAATGATTTCACTATAAAAGTGCATTATAATATATTGATATGTATTGATTCTATTCTGCTGTATTATTTAACATCAAAATGAAGGATTGAACACAATTTCCTACATTTCTAAGTTAACCCTTTATCCATCCATAGCAATAACCAGTCATAGTATATTACTTTTAGCCTGAAGTTTAAGTCATTAAATGGCCAGAGTTACTACCAAGGTCAAATAAATACACAGTAGATTTATTTTATCAGATATTTTCTGCTTCTCATGTACACTTTGATTCTGATTTTGAGACCCTGATTGGATTAGTGTTCAGCAAACTAAGGAGAATCTGCAAATGGTTGGAAAAATATAGCTTTCATGGTGATTTTGAAACTATCCTCCATCTAATAAATGGAATGTGGGCACAATGTATACAGTCTCTGCAATTTGAAGTCTGTGATTTCTTTACAGAAAAACATGAGTCTATAATCTGCTTATCACTCTCCCAGTATCCTCAGCTAAAAGAAAAAAATAATATTATTTAACTAGTTTACAGGATGGTATTATAATACCACATAATACCATACAATAAAGCACTTTCAGTCCCTTGAAGATACTGTCTGCAAGAACATATATGTTCAATGTTCATCTGTGTTTACAAAGCCGTACAGCATCCTAGGTTCTTTAACAAAAAGTTCCCAAGGGAGTCATGTGACTTTCTTCATTTTCTGACCATCTTTGATGTCTCAGCTCAAATAATATAACATCTATTTGTAGATAAGAAAATTGGACATAGCCTATAGTGCAGGCATGGATCAAAGCTTAATCAAGTGAAAGGATTTTTCAATGCTCAGGTTGTAAACTGGGAATTTAAGTCACCTGAGCTGCATTACAAATTGTAGTGACTTGGAGAATCTCTCCTGGCCAAACACAATTCTGGACAATCTGGATCTGTAAGCACAGTTTTCTTCCTGGCATGTTCCCCTGTTTTGACCTCTGTGCTGCAGAGAGGATTTGGTAGACAACAAATCCCAAATTCTTTGTCTGTGGGACCCCTGAACACTTTGATTTCAACGATATTTCTTGTAACTACTTAGTGACATTTAACACATGAAGTTGCTGTGTTTTGTTTCAATATTACATGACAGTAAATCTTTGGCTTCACTGAAGCTGAACTATCTGAATCCAAGCCCTTTCACTACCTAAACTTGATCAGGGTTGTTTAATCTTTTGTTTCTTTATTATCTAAAATCACTTGGCTTAAAGAAAAGCCTGTAGAATAAAAAATTGACAGATCAGCACAAAGTTTGCAGGGAGCAGACACTGAAATTTGTCAGCCAAATGCTTTATTTCTTTAAATCTAAAAGCCACTGCCTCTGTTTCCTAAATTATAATTAGCCACAACTGATTTTTAAAAAGAAACATTGTGCAAATAATCATGTGAGACAAATGAACTGTGCCAGGACCTGGATCCAGACTTATCAAATTCCTTTATTTGATATAAAATAACATAATTAGGATCAGGTGCATCCTGAGATGGGCTTTTGTCTCTGCCAGCCCTCGATGCTTCCTTTGGGTGACTGTTATAAATACTAATTTAATACATGCTGAGCATTACGGAAAGAAGAATATTTAGGAAACTGCAATAGTAGTTGGTATTAGAGGCATTGAAGTTAGAAAGGGCTTACAGCCAACTAGACAGAGCTGTTTTAGCCTTGGATTGAATATAAATCATAACCAAAGTTAAAAACTAAGTAATAATGCATAAAGTTACGAAGAAACACTAAAGACTCAATTAAGAGTTAGATTTTGTTTCGTACACTGATACCATACTTGAAAAATGGAATAAAACACAAGGTTAAAGACTAATTTTTGTGTTGTTGCACATATATATCAGTACAAAACAAAATAGGAAATAAAAAATACTCTAAGTCATTAGTGTAAAAAACAGCATGATTTAAAAACCCTGAGATAAGGCACAGTTACTAAAAGCTTCAAGTTCCACTGAAGATCACTGCAATCTTTGTCTCCCTGAGTACTCTAAAAAACCTGGAGAATTCATGTTGATGCCTGTAAGACCTGAGCTTTTATGAAAATATGACCCTTGACCTCAAAGGCACTACTTAACTGAATGAAGTAACAAATTAAGCAACTATAAAGTTAGAAAATGTCGATAGTTTACTTAAGATGTACAGAAAAATGCCTTAGCTACAAGTAGCCTTGTTAAACAATGATTGGAGAATAGAAAAAATATAGATAAATTCTCGTTCCTCATATTCTAACTTCTTTGTAGCTGGCTTCTGAAAATATAGATCAAGGTCTAGTAATCAGTGACATGCAAATGAAGAACAATTAAGTAGAAGTATATTTGCCCTTCAGATTGTTGTCACTGACTCAGCAAAACTTAACTATTATCACTTTCTTTTAATGTGGTCTAATTGCAGTCTGTTTGCTTAGTCTTTCATGAGGTTTATCACCTCTTTTCAAAACAGTTGCAGACGTCTTTGGTATATTTATTCATTTTTCATCTTTACTAAGTAGGGTTCCAGTCTTATCTTTGTCTTTCTGTAATAAAGAAGAAAAAGAAAATTAAGTGTTTATTATTTTACAAAAGGACATTAACAACCTTGGTTAGATCTAAGAACATGAGAGAGTAGAGTGAGGTGAAATTGAGTGAAGGAAAATTTAGTTTGAGTATCAGGATGAAATTACTATAATTGAAATTTATGTCTGTTGAAAAATTTCCCAGAGGGCCCAATACAAATAATGCAAAACTCATTTGAGTTATTTGTGGCTGAACTAAAAGAGATGACCTAATAGCTATTCACCTGAAATATAAATGACTTTATGAAGCTGCATTACATGGCCTTTAAAACTATGTATATCAAGAATATCTTTATTCAACACCCTTTTCCTCAAAATGCTTACCAAACTGATAAAGGGGAAGTACCTCATCTATCAATGAAACACAACAACCATACAATGGTGAACAGCTCTACATAATTTTTGAACAAGACTTCAAAAAGTAATCTCTTATATAAAAAACTGTGGTTGTGATTCAATCTGAAGTGTGGAGAAGATGCAACTGCAACTACTACCATGGATAGCAGATTTTATTTTTAAAAGGGTTGCCTAGTTTTGTAACAATAATACATGAAGTGAAAGTTTTCTTGTCTTATCAACACAGCAAAGTAACAAGATAGTACAGTACTAAAATACTTTGTTCACTATTGGTACAAAAATTAGATACTAAATTTCAAATAATTTGATGCGGTTTCAGTTGAACATAGATGCTTTCGGTTTTCTCATGTTCAATATTTTATAGATAAAAATTTTCATTAATTAAAGAAATCTGTGAAAATAGCACACTACATTGGTGTGATTATATTGCAAATTCTATATTGATGCAATTAAGATCAATTAAACCTACTGAAGTTGAGTTTACATCTGTTTTGTTTTGATCTTTTTAACAATTGCTATATATTATATTTAACAGTAAAATAAAATTTATGCTTTTTATATAGTTGTAGTGGATTTATACGAATGAAACCTTTTTTAGTGTTCCACCACATTTAGAAAAAATCCCCTATGGGAAAGTATAGAGACCTAAAAATTATTTTTCTAATGGACCGTATTATTTATTACAAAAGTATGACCGAGGTGGAAGAGTAAAAGCTGATTACTTTGCAGAGTATTGACCTAACTGAGGTCCAGCTACCCTAGTGCTTTGCCTATGCACCTTTTCATTGTCTTATAAAGCCCTCATTTTCTGTGTAGTGTTGGCCTTCTGCACACCAAAATTAGATCTGAGAAAAATAAAGGATTAGAGTAAGCATTCTTTAGGGACAGGATAGTAGTACAGATGCATTGTCAGTCTAGACCAATGGAATAATTCTTTAATTCTACTTTGATTTCTGTCAGTCTTTTATTCTCTTTATTAAATTTCTCCTTGTTTTCTCTCTTTCTTGCCAATTAGAAAAATAGTTTCAGAAGGCAGTTATAATTGATACTTTGTGTTTAGTATTTGTTCAAATGTAGTTAATCAGATTCATATTCCCATTAAACGCTTATAATTAAATCCTGTCTAATTTTGGCCGCAGTTTTCTGTTGAAATTTCACCCTGTTTTTGTTCAAACTCAATTAGTTTATTCACATTCTCTGAGAATTTTGAATTTCCTTACTGAGGGTCATCGAACGGATTATTATTTATGATCATAATTTTCTCTGCCCAGGATGTGATTGGTTTTGTGACCCATATTCCACAATTATAAGATAGAATTACAATGGTTTGTCCTCCTGCTAATTTATTTCTGCATTTCATATGATAAGATAAATTATTCTCACATGTGATTAATTAACTTGGTATAATATAGGTTTCTTACACTATAGTACACAGGCATTACACAGGCATCTTAGATAGAATGTGCAATATATTTTTACATCATTTGTGTTGCATAGAGGTAGAAGATATTACCTGCATCATTCACTTTTTTTCCTGAAAAATATCCTCATTCTTCTGGTGCTACTTCCCAGTCACCTTAAATCATATCCAGACTACATAATGTCGTATTTTGCTCTGTTAAATCTCAGATTGTCATTCAGTATAATGAAAACTAAACTCTCAAGGGCTCTATCTAGACTCATGTCCATATAATGTAATTAACTGACACATTTTGAACAATTACACTGTAGAAGGTATTATTATTATTATTAAAGCTGACCTGTCAGTTATGTCAATAAACATCTTGTAGACAGCTTTCTGTGCTGCAGGCAATGCTGCTGAAAATGTACAGATCTATATGGACTCTTCTGTAGTGCTTGATTATGTATTTTCTGGCAGTCCTTTTATAACTGCTGCTTTAAATGGGTTTTTTTGCACTTGAAAATTCATTATAGTTTTGTCAGGAAGGGATATGTAAGCATATCTGCCTGCCTATATGCACTAGAAAATTGCTGTGTAATTCAACAATATTTACTCCTAAAAGATTCTGAAGGATTTTAAAGCTAGAAACATTTTATTAAGAACACATTTTTCAAGCTGAGGAGAAATCTGTTAAAAAGCACCTCAGCTGTTTGAATGGGTTTAATTATCAATTTGCCCACCAGTTCAATTACAGACTGGTGCTATCAAGCACCAGGAAAATAGGCTGGATGCAGCACACATTTTGTAGCCATATGTACTCATATATTTTTCAAATGAAAGCTAAGAATATTCTGGAGTAACTGAATATTCATTACCATAGCATGTTTCTCTATTCTCAGATATATAAAAATTCCTTATGAGTAGCAGTTAAAAATGTGAACAACTTTGTATTTGATCTGCTCATGTAGAAGTCGCTGGATGTTTCAGTATTGATTTCAGGGCAATCAGGGACCTACACTTCATGCTTTTGAAAATCCTATCTTACCCATGTGATTTTTTTCTCTGCTTTCAAATATTTTTTTTTTCAATGTGTGTTATATCCCATTTTATATGGAATGCTGATTCTATATCCTGTCACCTGATGTAGGACTGTCTCCAAGTGTTTCTTTTTGAGGTGAGTATTGAAAATGTAGCAAGGAAAGTTATCTCAAACTTATCTACCTGTTATGAGATTTTAAATAATTAATTTTGTCAAATTGTCCATAGAACTTCTCATATACTCGGACTGGGAATCTAAATCATTTATTTATTTAAATTTTTGATGATTTAAAGAAGTTTCAAATTTGTAAGAGCCTGACGGTTTTCTTAAACAATTCATAGATGAAATTTCCTAAACAACCACTTATCAATTTTTCTAGCTTATATGAGAAAAATAAATTTGAAACCAGACAGAAGATCTGCATTTTAAAATGTGCCAATTATGATTCAGGACACCTGAGGCAGGCTGCCCCAACCTCTCTGTCGATGTTGTGGTGGTGCTGTCAGCAAATCATACCTCCTTGGGTCAGTAAGGCTCTCCAAAGGTGATCTTAGTGGCATAATTCAATTTTATCCATGGTTATAGACTCAAGAGCAGTGTTATTCAAGGACCAAATATTCCCCACCTAAATTCAGTGAACTCAAAACAGTGTACTGATGGTGAAGTTCAAGATGACAATTTTGTCCATTTATTTAGAGTTCACAAGCTCAGTAGGGAGGATGGGCTACATGGCCCACCCGTGGACTGGCTGCACCTGCAAGGCTGAATGCCATCATGGTGAGAATCATCTCAGTAGGGATCCCTTACAAAAAACCACTCCTCAGGGCCAGTGTCTGCAGCCCCTGATAGGAGCATCACACAATAATTGTAATGCAACCCATCAGACTGTGGGAGTTGTGACACCTCCCATGGGTGACCAATTCTTTGGCCACACTATAACAATTGCTTTGTTTTCATGCTGGGCAGAAAATTCTGATAATGTCCTGAAGAGCCACAGCCACGTGACAGACTGGTGAACACTGGGGGACAGGGTCAGAAGCAACGGTGACAGTACCATGCTTTGAACCAGGACAGAGGAGGCTCGTGTGTCACTCAGGCTATTCAGCAGAGACATGCTGTAACAGCCTCAAAGTGTCAAAGCTAAGACCTTCCTTATGAGAATCATGGTCGCTCCCACACTCTGTGCTCTTGCTTCCCCAGAGACACAAGGAGGACAGCAGAGAGTGAGTAAGCAGCACTAATTTAGTCTTCAAAGCATGCCTTCAGAGGAGGGAAAACAAGAACCTGCTGAAATGAAAAAGATTTGAAGGAACTTTTATGATTTGGGGCAGATGGATAGGAAGAATTAATTACACCAAAGAGTAGGCTAATTGCCCAACCTGTTAATCCACAAGCAACAAATCTCATTATACAGAGCTGGAAAAAGTCCAAATTAAATAACATTTTATAACATTATTAATACTTTAGTGGACATTTGATTTTACTTCATTTGTTTATAGTAAGAAGAATTTTCTGTAATGTCAGGCAAGGTGATAGAACTACTAGTAACTTTAATAAATAAAGTGATAAAATTTTCTGACATTTAATGAAGGCAAATAACATACCTTGTCTTGTTTCTGAGGGAAGTAACTCAGCTTTTATGATACTATATGCTACTAATTATTCTGGCAGAGAAAAATATTGCCAGCACAAAGGACTGAAATACATGGATTATTCCTTAGAAAGTCATGAGACAAACTTAAAATCTCCAGAATTTTAGCTCATGATAGCCCTTGTCTTTTTGTTTTTCTTTCTGGTGTTTTGATCCTTCACAAATCTTAGTTTTTAGCTTTTATTTCTTTCCCAAAGAATATAAAATGAAATGTGAAATGCATTTTGTTGCAGGATCCAAAAGAGAATGTATAAGAAAAAGATCAGACTCATGTTAAGCCCAAAATAATAGGCAGCACCACAACAATCTCCTGGCTAGGAATTTGTACACCTCATTTCTATTGCAGAGAAGGCATTTTCAGGTTTGCTAATTATGCCACAAACATACTACTATGCAGAAATGTCATACTTCAGTTATTTTCCTAACCCTCATTCCTCAGTCACTGAAAATAGTGAAAGGCATTTTTATTGCTTGTGAAAAAGGATAACCTTTTTCCCTCAGGTGGATCCTTATCATAAATCTATTCAAGTAAGTAAAACTGGTGAAAAATTTGTCTAAAATTAGCATTACGAATATTATTTCTGTGAAAACAATTTTGTAGAACTCACACAGACACAAGGAATTATATTATCCACTTATACTAGGTACCTCTATTTGTCCATATAAAAATGTAGTAATTATAATTTCTTTTAGAAACAAAATTAACTTGCTCTTCAGTAAAGTCAGCTCACAGTTCTTCATTAAATTAGATTTGCTTTGTCTAGAAGTACCAAGGGTGTGAACTGACCTCATTTAAGTAGAAACCAGAGTTGCTGTCGGTCACAGTTTTCCCTTGCCACAGGTGTTCTGCTTCAGTCTCCCGGCAGGTTGAGCCCCTGGAGCAGCCCAACAGAACGGTATTACTTGTACTGCTAAGAAGTGTTACCCTTTTAGGAAGATACTCAGAATATGGGTCACAGCTTTGGAATGTACAGGAGGTAAAGACTTACACTAAAACCAGAGAAATGATAGTTTATGTCTAGCCAACCCTCTGTGTAATAAAAGTTCTACTGAACGCTGCATGAGACATATCTCAAAAGAAACAGCAGTAGATAAACCATTTTTCATTTGCAAACAGCAAATGTGAAATTTAATAATTCTTTAAATTATTAACATACTTTTTGTTTTGTCTGCAACTTTCTTCTTTGCTAAATCCAGAGTAATATTAGATACAGTGAAAACCTTACTATCTATATTTCCTGTTTCTACACTGGATTTTACATTTATATATTTGATGCAAAAAATACATTTTTTAACAACAAAAATTTTTTGACACACTTGGCATGGTGAGCTGACCCTGGGTGGACATCAGGTACCCACCAAGCCACTGTATCAAATCCCTTCACTGCTGAACAAGGAAAGGAAAATATAAGGAAAGGTTCAAGGGTTGAGGCAGGTACAGATGGAGATAACTCACCTATTACCGTCACAGGGAAAATGATCTCGACTTCAGGAAATTAGTCTGATTTATTATCAATCATATCAAAGTGGAATAATGAGAAATAAACCCAAATGCAACAAGTAACAAAATATACCAGTTACAAAATATAAGTTACCACAGGTGCTTATAGGGTTTTTTTGGTTTTGTGGTGTTGTTTTTGGTCATAGTTGTCTTTTGCGCTTTTTTTGTGTTTTGCATGTTCATAATTATTTTTTCATGTGAATTGCTTTGCCATGTGAAGTCAAGAAATCTTAGTGCTGGAAGAGACCAGGGTAAAACCCTCTGCACCACTAGCATTTTTATTTAATCCTGTTAAATGTTATATAAACGAAACCAGTACTTGCACTTTTACCCTCTTGATTTTCTCTCTGGCAAAAGTATTGTGATGTCTCTTGAGCTCTTTTAAGGCAAAACAAAAATAACGATTTTTAAAAAGTCTTCTGAAAACAACAGAAACTATCAGCTTCCATTAAAATTGTTGAAATGAAACATTCTGTCAACCTGGGGTCAATTCACACATACTGGTACAATTCCATGCAGACCTCTGTCCAAAAGAGCTTATTTCCACGATCTGATCGAACCAAGTATTTGTCTGCCAGGGAAATTTATCATTAACAATCTGAGATCTGTGCCAAATATATAGAAACACACATTAGAGCACATTGCACATTTAAAGTGATCCCTGTAAAAAACAAGAACAAAGACACAAAAACCTTGCTAATGATACACACTGAGTACATCAGGCAAATTCCTTTTAAGATTCACGCACAGTTTAAGTTTTGGATTTGTTTTGTAGTGGGGTAGAAAGAAGTTTGACAATCCTCTTTACTATGTTAATTAAATACACGTTTTTGCTAATGGGGTTTCAGTTGGCTGTGCCAGCTTGCACAGTGCAGCAATCTAACATTCCTTGTTATTAAATATATGTGTGCCTGTGTGTTCCAGTTTCTGCATTACGAATTTAATATGTTCACAGCTTGAATTCTGAAAAAGGCAGGTGAAAAAATGCATCATTAAGTCTTTTAATCACTTATTCATTTTTGAATAGTGAGGCTAATCTTTTATTAAACCTCTCACCCAACATTTCCAAATTCAGATTGTCTTTTGTTTGAGATGTACAGTCTTCACTTACACACTTTAGACAGACATTTGAAAATGTTACCATTAACTCTAAAAGTGCCTTTGTCCTCACCTGCACTTGCTCATAGCCCTGATTATTCCACAGATTAAATGCATGGGCAGGAACACTGCCCAAGAGCCAGAACTTGTCAGATAACTGCACTGGGGCTTTAGTCGTCCCCACTTGCAGTACAGATTCAGAATGTAGGTTGAATCCTCTCCTGCCAAATTATCCTGTGTGTTATCATTACACCTCCATAATCATGATTTTTTGTAATCTTTTCTCCTTTTAAAAAATTTTGTTTTATTCTTCATAGTCCATTTTTCAGTCTGCCTTTTCTCAGTGGGCAATAAACTTCTACCTATTAGTTTCTTGCATCTTTTTGTCTTTGTTACCAAGGTCTTACAGGAGCAAATAGCAGTCATTCTTTCTGAATGTCTGTGATAAACAGCAATGAGATATAAAATCTACGCGCAGTTGTAGCTTTTCAGGGTTATAAATGAGCACATTTTTTCCTTATCTCTTAGTGTAATCACCATTTTCTTTCCTAATTACAAATAAGTGGGACAAGGAAATATCATTCCAAATCAAGTGTCAGTAAGAAGTAAGCCAGGAAATGAGATGAATGTCAAAAACAAAATTTCATATGCTGTGCTTGTAGTTTCCCAGCTCAAAAGAGAAAGAAATTTTGTAAGATTATTTGATTTCACACAGGTTCCACAGTCCAAAACCTGGATATTCTCCTAAATAAGACAAGCTTCAGATACTTCTGATCCTTAATCCTTTGTATTGGAAAAGACATGGAAAAAAACCCCAAAGCTGCCAAGGTATATTATAACTTTAGACTTGTTGTCAAAACTGTCTAGAATTTTAAAAGGAGTTTCATTTGAGGATGAAGTTTTGCTTTAAAAAAACCCAAATCAACACAAAACAAAACAAAAAAACCCTGATGCATCTATATGTCTATCCATATACCATTGAATATATTTTAACTTCACTTTTTCTAGAAAAATGCCCCAACCTACTAATCTCCCTTCGTTTACCACCAACCATGTAATGCTGTAATTTTGAAAAATCAAAAAGTGTTGTTCTGTTTTTCTTTGAGGAAAGAGAGATCTGTATGTACAAATGTCAGCTTTTCCTTCACTTATGAAGTGGTCTAATAACAGGTATTACCACTCTCCTTAATATCTTTCTATCCCTAAAAAAACAATGGCACAACCACCATTTCATTTTCCCATCCATTTAATGAATCAAAATTGCAAGGACTAAATAATCATGTTACTGCTCCTTTTATAATATTTTCAAAAACTGCTCAAACAAAATTACTCCCAGCTTTCTGCATTCACGAGAGATTCTGTTTGAAATGAAACAGCATGAAGGGTGTTGAAGGCATGGTAAGGGAAACTTAAAGCAGTGTGGGAGAGGTACGAAGCTCTTAGCGGAGCTCCAAGCTCCCCCAACAGGCGTGCAGTGTGCCCCACTGTGTGCCAAACACACCCAGCAGCATGTGCAGCTTATCTTCACCGTGTGCAGAGCAGTCGCTGAGCCAACCGCTTGATTCAGTGTAAGATGGAAGAGGACCCTGGGGAAAGGTTCAGGATCAAAATTACAGTTAAACAGCAATGCTTTTTTGCTGCTGACTGCATTCCTTCCGTCTGTTGTTGTTTCTGGCTTTTAATTTTAAATATAGTTGCATTAACTTCTGATGAGATAATAGTTGGTCCATCTCCAGATAGTTATTCTGGGATGATATCTTCTGTTTCTGTTGACTCACAACTTTATTTTTTACAGGAGAATGTGAGGATGGCAGATTACCAACTTGGTAACATGTATTTCAGTCCAAGCTCTGATTTTTGTCTTCATTGCTATAATTACTGAAGGAAACAAGGACTTAAATTACACAGTTTATTATGGAGACTTAAAACACCAGTTGGTCTACACCATTTATCCTTCTCATTTAGCTTCAGGCTGTGATGTGAAGTTAGAGCTTTTACATTAGATTACTTAGATCCATGTATACAACTCCCACTAGAAGAAGACTGACATTGTGTAGCTCAATCTTAGTGGTGGTTTTTTATGATTATATACACCCTTTGTCTTTTTGTTAATTTTTGTAAAGTATATATACTTTCTTTGCAAGCCATATTTATATTTCCATAACACTAGTAAAAAAAAGAGATTATGGAGGGAGAAGTTAAAATTTCCAGTCAAAAGATATAGGCTGAACAACCTTGTATTATTATTCCTCCCCCTTCAGTTTTTCTATGCACATGTTTGCTTCCTCTTCCAGTCTAGAACTCTGTGTCCTAATTAGTGAATGAAAACAGGAAAAAAAGTTATCTCAGTTAATTGTTACATGTTTATAAAATTAAATTAATTCCCATTTGGATGCATAACTTTCAACTGGATTTAATGAAGGAATGGAAAACTTATTTTCTTGGACTAGACATTGAAATTTTAGATCAAGTTATAAAGAAAGGTTTTTATTCAGGAAGACTGAACACCTTTCACTCATGAATAACATGAAAAATGACAGGGAAAATTTTCTGAACTCTTTTCTTCCAGATTTTAAAAAGAGTTCTCTCTCAAATTGAAACAGAAATTCAGTGTCTATAGTCATAATATCTTTTAGAACTCTGTATGTGTGATAAATGTGATATTTCCTGCCTCTGCATGAATAGTACTACTTGAAACTCTGGATGTGGTGGTCTAGACAGCTATTGATTTTTAAGAGAGACTGGCAGCTCATTTTCTACCAAACAACATTAAGTGACATCAGTGTTCTGTTTCCTACCAATTCGGGTTTCATTCAAAGGATTCTGAAGTAAAAGCATTCATACTTCTGTGTTAAGTTCTATCCATTGTGGGTTAAAAATTAGATGGGTTTATGTTCCTAGATAGTTGTAAAATATGCAATTTCCTATTAAAGGAATTCCTTACCTGTAAACGAAACTAGATATTAATTAAATTCCTGTGAGACAGATGCTAACATCCCCCATCTGCTGCTAGCAGGAATCTCTGTACCCCACGTGCTGCCATGGAAGTTCTGTGGGCTTTCCTACCAGCTGTCACAACAAAGTGAATTTTCTCCACCTAGGGAAAGATAATGACAGTAAAGGACACCAGTCAACAAAATCCATGGGTTCTACCTATGAAAATATGTGCTAAAATCTGCCCTTTAATTTACCAGGGAGAATTCTGCATCCCAACTATAAATTTCAGAGTGGCAGTAGTTGGTTGCAGAACATTTCCAAATTACCTCTCTGGTTCAATTCCAGCCTTTACTGTCTTTTTCTCCTTGTGGATGGTGAACTTTGGAGATAGAAACTCCATCTCCAAAAAGGCAAGGCTGTAGGTTGAAATATTGTTTTTAAGATTTCCAATTTTACTCTTTACATGCTTTTTATGATTTAGATTTTGTATGACACTTGAAGCAAAAAGACAAATTACTTTTTCTGGGTTTGACAGAGGGCAAGCAATGATACATAAGTAAAAATTAAATATAAGGGGAATATACAACTGTAACTTCTGTCTGATTTTATATGTATATATATGGAAACCTATTAAAAAATTTCCTTCAATAAAAAAGGGTATCACCCATTTCAATGGCATAAATGTCAGTATATTTTTATCCCGACCAATGTCCCATGGCATTTGACTTACCTAGAAGCAGAGAAAAAGTCAATTTAAGCAAGTGGTCTAACCTCTTTCCAAAGGGTTAGGGAAGGGAACACCTCTTTCCAAAGAGCTCACTATCCGTCTGCAAAACATAAATATGCAGATAATGTTCCCATTTCATTTCTAATCTAATTTGTTGCCTACTTAAGCATATGGAAAGATATGCATTCTGAAAGGGATGTCTTTGTCCACAGAGATACTGATTTTATATTTTTTTCCTCTTGTACTTTTCTTGCTGCTTCAAATTTTGTGTATCACACAAGAAGTTCTCAAATCTAATTTAAAGGTCTGGTATAACATGAAAGATATTTCAATCCTTACATATAATTGCAAGGCAAAGGTAACCCAAATAAAAATAAAATAAAGACCTGAATTTGATTACAGGAGATTAATCAACAACTGCACAAGATGCTATCATCTGACAGTAGCTAATTCTAGATTTTAGCAAGTATTAAAAACTTTTCACAAACATTACCTTGAATAAAACTTTCATCTACTTGAAAACATTTATTCACTTTCATGTGGAAAATATTTACAGAAATGTTAATATCAGAAGTACTTGCTACATAAAATAGAATTTTTTGCTTGGAGTTCATCTAGTCACAGAGCAAAAACATATCACTGGGGTGACACACTTCTCTGTTCAAACAGTGAGTTACCTTGAGCAATATTTAAATCATTCATGAACCAAACAGAAGTGGAAATTTATTTTCATAAAGTTTTGACATAAATTTATAAACAATGAAGTGACTCGCTCTGATCAAAGGTAGATAAAGACCATCCAAGCTGCTGTAAAATTATGCCTATGATTAGGGAAAGGAAAAACTAACAGTGACTACAGGACTAAAATATAATATTAGATGACAATTTAAATTCCTGACTGCCAATCTCCTACTCAATGGATACAGTGTTAGGATCACATGTAGGACAACAAATTCAGGACACTTACAAGTTCTCACATGAATCAAAGTTGTTCCAGAAAATAGTCCACTTTTTTAGATAATTTATCTAGTAGAAAACTGTTCAAAACCTCACAATAAAGGCAGTTAAAAATTTACTGGGTTTCAGCCTAAATGTATTAAGAGCCAGTGTTATTCAGTTTTTCACTTTCTAACATTGACTGCTGAGTTCTTTCCCATGGGACCAATAAGATGCACTCTTCCCTCCATTTTACTAGAAAAAAAAATTTCTAAGTGCCTTGAAACGTTTTTGTGGAAAGAAATCTGTCTTGTTTCTACAGTCTATTTCAAGAGAAAACATAGCAACAAATATTTATTAGCCTCCCTTAGGTGAATAGCTTGACAGAGGATGATTATACCAAATCCACTGTTGCTGTCACATGATTGAGACTGTACACATGATAATTAGATTGCAGCATAGGAGGCTAATGCCCCCTTATCTGTCTTGATAAATCCAGGTCTTGTCACCTCTACTAGTGACAAAGTAGTATAACAGTACAGTTGGTTAAACTCCTGACCTTTCCTAAGGATGCCAAAGTATTTTTGTGATGTCCAAGCCATTTAGAATGAATAGAAATGGGGTCATCAATCAGTTTAAATAGACCATGCAACAGCTTCAAGTTAGTAATGTTGCCTATCAAAGTTTGTCTTGACACAGAAATGATGTGTGAACAGTCTGCTAACCATCCCTTGGAGACCTTCTTTGCCACAGGTCACACTCATGCAATTTTTTATTTTTTTTTTTAAATCTAGGAAATAGTTCTATAATTTTCATTGATACATAATAAGGTGAAGAGCTACAAGATGTTAAAGGTAAGACTAACAATGAAAAGTATCACAGATAGTTTTCCTGTATATCTTAAGAATATAAAATAGCTGCAGTTCAGCTACTGAGGGTTCATGAAAGACTGACTGCATTTCATAGACCTAATTTGGCAGGACAGTACTTAGGACAAACCATGCTGGGTGTCAGCATTAAGTACAGCTCACGGTCATGGGTTCATCTTGACTCCAAATGCAGATTCAGCACCTTCTACATTAGTTGATTTTCCTGCAGATTAGATTCTCTTACTCTTTGGTCAAAAAAAGACTCACTTGCATTATACAATGATAATAAAATATCATCCCAGTACCATTCTTGCAAATACATGATTGCTATCAGATATATTCTTTATAATGTTATTAAAGTTATTTCAAATGCCCAGGCAGTTAATTAAAGATGACAAAATCAGGTGCTGTTTTCCTGTATAATCTTTTTACTAATATGTTCTTAATGAAGTCCCACAATCAAGACAGTGAATATCCATTTGAGTGAATTTTTATATGAAATTTGCATCTATTCAATGCTCATAAATTAAAATTATTTTCTGAAGTGGTTTAATATATGAAAGTTAATATAATGTTGAGCTTTTTTCCCATTCATTTCAAATAGTGTGCGGGTGAAATAAACCATAAATGTATACAACATAAAATTTAATACAAAATCAGCAATTAAAAAAAGCCAGGAATGGTTTTTATCATACTAAATGAGCATTCATGGCTTTTAAATATGTTAAAATAGAAGTATGCTATTTTAGTGTCCTTCCCTCTTATTCATGAAAAGGTAACAATTTCTTCCTAGTCATTCATTTTTTAATATTCTGTCAAGTAAAAACAATGCAGTTTTCTTATCAAAATTTTTGTAGTCAGCGCCACTATTCAGATTTCTATAATCTGAGAGTGGTCAGAGCATTCGTGTGGTCTTGTTTCTGTTCTGTGGGTGGATACATAAAAAGGCATCATTATTGTCACTACTTGGTTTCTGCAATTAGTCACAGACCGGGATCTGGAAGCTCCTTTCCAGAAGCATTACAGCCAGTAAAATTCAAATTCAGTAGAAAATACAAGTCCCATGAGTGAGAGTATCATTAAGAAAACCACATTAAAACCTCTTTTGAGTAGTACAAACTATATAAAAATAATGAATAGTGTAGGCCATGTAGGTGCTTGTCGCCTTCAATGTTAATGGAGCAAAGCAGGAGAGAGTAAAATTTTAACACCTCTCTCCTAACTGTAGAAGTCACATAGGAGATGTCTCAGAAAGCAATGAATAATGACTTTTACTATATCTTTTTGCAAGAAATCAGATTCCACTGATTCCAGAAATTCTAAATTTTTGAAAATAATCATCTAGAAAAGAAAAAGAAGGAAATGTCGATATATTCCATCATCATCAAGAAAAGAGAATCACTCATAATGTGATTTAGTTCAGTTTTCTCCCCTTATAATGCACATACAAATCTCAAGAGAGACAAAAAGAGATCCTCTCCTGAAGAACGTTCAAAATCCATCTCTGGTATTTCCTGCAAAGAGACATGTCTTCGAGAAATCACTAATTTCTGACAGCAAAATTTGTTGTCCTGAACAACTTCAGTTATTAGTATTTTCCTTCATGATTACGTATTTAAATCATTTTACAATGGATTTTTGTTTGGTTATTTTTGTTTGTTTGTTTGCTTTACTCCATAGTATATAATAAAGTAGTGCTACAATAAAACAGGAGAAAATACCTTTCCAGTTTCAGGTGTTATAATTAAAAGACTAGATGAGCCATTAGACTTTTCTGGCTTGCTAGCACCTTTTTAGTGATAAAACCTTGAACTGTTCATGACAAAGACAATTTTTAATAAAAAAGTGAGACTTGAAAGGCAATCAAATTTGATTACTTTGTTCTAATCAGATTTGCTATATGGAGCATTATACTCCTCACTTACCTGATCTGAGAAGACGCCACAAAAAGAGAAAACCAACAAAAAACCCCCAATATACATCTTGCATTCAAAAGAGCAATTCCCAGAATCAAGTATCAAGTAAGGCAAATGGAGACAGTCAAGAGACTGTAAGTGAGAATGAAATTTATTATATAAGGAAAGGAGGTAAAGAAAGTTCAAAGGAAAAAGGAAGTAAATAGCAATAAAGACATAACTGTGATGAAAACTAAGAGTTAGAAAAAAATCAATGTATTTTTCCGTAATTTTTGTGGTAACAGCATTTCTCTCAATTGTTCTGAAGTTGGCTTTACCCTAGAGAAGGTGTCACTGCGTGCTATACCTCAATCTCTTAACCCTTTACTAAATAGAGTTTTTCAAAGGAAAAGAAATAACAGATTTCCTCCTTGAGGGCTCTGAAATGAAGGAGATAAATCTCTGTGCTTTTCTTTCTGTGTAGTGGTTTGTGTGCTGATTGAAGTAGACATGAGGAAATTGGACCAAATGATGTTAAATCCATTAGCAAAATGACATGCTCATGTGAAGAAAAAAAGGCCAGAACTTTAACAGTTTGTACAAGAAAAAAAGATGTATAACCAGAACAATTGACTCCCTTGTGAGTTATTATCCTACAAAGTATTTGTTTAAAGTTTCACCATATGTAGAGACTTGGCACATGCTACATCTTGCGTTCAGAAGTTGTTTAACAAGTGTAGTCCTAAAACATCTTATAATTGGAATTACACCTGTGTGATAAACAGAGCAGATTTAACAGAAAAGCTGTATTCTTTGACTCAGGTTTCTTTGTAAGCCCCAGTATCTCAAATGTAGAGCATGTGATCATTTTCAACAGAAAATATATTAAGGTGCAGAACCTACCTCAACAGACCTCATTACTGAAAATATTTTAGAGAAAGACCTGAATCTTTCAGTGCATATGTTTCCAGAATTACATACATAATTCTAGAAATCTATTTCCAGAATGAAAATATATAGCTGCTGAGGTGGAAAGAGACTCATAAATACTACAGATTGCCTCACAGTAGCTTTTCCTCTCCAAACAGAAAATGTTTAGCACTTGAAAGTTCCAGCTGCTGGTTCCTTGGGGATCAGGCTCCAAGGGAGTCGCTGACCATGAGCTGTGCAGAGGCACAGTCCCTTCTCGGCTGCAAGGGTAGTGAAGCTGTTGATGGTTTTGTGAATACCCTTTATCAGGCTTACAACATGAGCATTGCCTAAGAGAGCTTGGAAACAAATGGAGAACAAAATTCTTAGGATCTTGTCACAGCAGAGAATAGAAAGATTTTTGGGTAGGGACGGGGGAGGTTAAAAACTAAGATAGCATAGGGATGCTACCACTGTCATCCTTAAAAAGAGGTACTCATCCTGTGAGAGGTAACAATACCACTTTGTGACTGGCAGACTGACTCATGCCCACAAAGGACCCTTGCTGTGGTTTTCCCCTCTGTAACTGCATAAACTGCATGAAATTTGGGGATTTTAGTTAACATTTTTTGAAAGATTTTGGGTTATTTTTAACAATTTACCCAGAAAATGCACTTTGCTTAGTTATCCTATCTTTCTGCCTGTCTGTCCTTCACTATATGTTATTGACGCTTGACAGATAATTCACAAAGAAATTAGTCCTTGTGAATTTAGTGAAAAGAGACAAATATGTAAGAGAAGAGACACTGCGTATCTCACTGACAGGATGGTTCTGCTAGTTAATGCTATTGTAAGATACTAAAGAATCCATATGGGAGGAGGATACTATAAGTGAAAGCCACGGAAAAGGACAATCCCTTAAGTTCAGCCACCTGTTATTGTGAGAAATTTTATATTGCAGTCAGGTCATAGTGATGTTGACAGAAGCAGAGGAATTCCATTTTAGAGGATTTCTCTGGAACCTGAAGCTTGACAGAACTGCACTTTTTGGCAACTAGCTGTGTAAGTGATCTCCTAACATGAGCTCACTCCGTTCTGTCTCAGTCTTGTAACTGGCAATTGCCATTAAAGGGAATTAGGTGATTGCTAAGGCTGAGTGCAATGTGGTGTAAAACATCCTTGTTATTATAACGTGGTTTTGAGGTTGCATCTTAAGTCTTTGGCAACAAGCCTGATGTGCTGCATAAACAAAATGTAGTATCCCTAGAAAACACACAGTGTCTGCTGTCAGAATCGTCCTATCAACGCATGAGCAAAGGGCAGGTAGGCATAATTCAAAGGTAACCTGATCTATTGTACAGTAGAGTTCCTCTATCCCACTGAATCTGTAAAATACCATACCTGCCGAAAACAGGGCCTTAACACATTGAAAGAGGGTTAAGGGTAGGAGGTTAAGTTCATTTCATTTATTGTTTTCTTGAAGAGAGATTTGTGTCATAGATGCTTGATTGTGCATAGGGACTGTAGAGGAGGCGATCTATACACAACAGACTGCCCCACAGTAACTTTTTTGTGTATCCACATCTAAAATATAAAACAGGTGATGTTATTCCAGCTGCAAAGGGGTATTTTCTCAGAAAGTTTTACCACATCCATCAAAGAGTCAGCAAGACTGAATCTTCCATGTCACTCTTTCAGTTCAAAAACCTTCCTGAAGGTGGTATAGCCCTCATACCTGTGGCACCAAAGGGAGTAAGCATATTGCTTCTCTTTGCCAAGACACTGTATGATGCTTTTGTTTTCCTACACAAGCACAGTTAATTTTGCTAAAAGAATTTATTGTTGACTTGCCTGTTATGTGAATTCAGTCTTGCAGGCTTGACATGCTTCACAGATCATCTGTACTGAGAAGCTTTTGTATACAGGAGATTAAGTTGGTGAGTCATGAATTATAGTCCTTTCATTTGCTCTACTGTGATATGATTTCCAGTTTTATCCGGAAAGTACAATTTTATTTGGAAGAAGAAAAGGAAATATATGTTCAAAAGGTGAGAAAATACCCTCTACATATCAAGTTAGACAGTGAGTTTAATTTCAGAAAAAAATAAAGAAATTACAACAGAAGTATTCAAGCCCCTGTGGCAATATTCATGTATACAGTGCCATTCAATTCTGAGCTGAGCCATTATTACCAGCTGAGACAGGTTTGAAACACTTTGCAAGTATTTAACACATGCTGTTCCCAGTTAAGCATAAGAGGTACATCAATAATATAATCAATCAATCAATCAGTAAATAAAACCCAACAACGAAAGAAACCTACATAGGTTTTCTTAGCTATCATAAGTCCCCCTGTCAGAACCATATAAATGAAACTTTTTGTAGTCATGGAATCACAATCATAAAGTCATAGAATGGTCTGGGTTGGAAGGGACTTAAATTATCATCTATTTCCAACCCCCCTGCTTTGGGTGAGGACACCTTCCACCTTCCACCGGGCTGTTCAGAGCCCCATCCAACCCGACCTTGAACAATTCCGGGGATGTTAAATTCACAACTTCTCTTTGCAGCTTGTCCCAGTGCCTCATCACTCTCACAGTTTTTTCTCTTTAAATGTAAAAAAAACCAAATTGTTTGAATTAATTAAGTTTCTGAAATTTGCATTTTTTTAATCTCCTCACACAGATATACTCAATAACATTCCTTAAGTTTGCACTTAACTTTTAAAGAAAACTGAGGCACACAGAGGTCAGCTGAAGCCAATTGATGGAATGTGCTTGATCACACCATTATAGTCACCTTGTTAAGAAGCTGCATTCTTACCACCCCAGAGAGGTCAAAGAGTCCTAGGAGAAAGAAATCTCTCTCCAAGCTGATATTTTTTTAGTCTTTATTTTTTAATTCCTCATTGTCTCGGTTCATAACTTGCAAAAATCCTGTCTCTTTCCAGTACCAATTCGGCATGAGAACAGCAAATATAAAAAATGGACTTTGTTTTACATCTGCTGTTTTCAAAGTTTTATCTGAAACCATAATATTTAGAATTATTACATAGAAATATTTAGAAATCAAATTAAGAACTTCAGTGAGAAACACAGGATCTTTCCATGGGCATTCCCAATGCTGTCTGAAATGCCGGTATCTTACATGTCGTCATCTCCTGTGTCCTGCTACTTTTAAGGATCACAACCTCAATATGAATTGAGTGTACATGTCTTTAAAAAAAAAAGGATTTATTGTAGCTGAGGAAATGATGTGCCCAAAGGGAAGAGGGCTAAGGAAGTAGCAAGAAAATGAGTTTGCAAGCTAAATGACAGGATTTGCAGTCCCCTTGCAATAAGTCACAAACAGGATATAAGTTTGCTGTCTCGCTTCTTAGATATACATCCCTGTCTTTGGAAAGCTCAGCTTTGTGATTTTCTGCTTATAGCTAACAGTCATTAATGATTGACTGGTTAATTCTCCATCCAGTCTATAGAAAAGTTATTTAAACTTTCAGGATATTTTATGCATTTGAGTATATTTATGTAAATAGCCATTGTCGAGGAAAAGAGTAGTTTTGTCTCAAAAACATTGGATGTGTATTTAGGAAGTCAAATGTGTGTTATCAAGATTTCATGATTCATGGTAAATGGGATTGAATTAATATCTCTAAAAATGTCCCAAATTAATAATAGATTAATAGATTAAAACATGCTTCATAGTAACAGACAGTTGAAACAGTCTGTGCAGGTTCATATGTTCCAGATTTGCCCTGTCCGGTTTGTAGTATAACCCCCAGAGCATTCTTCATCTCTTAGGTGCTGTTAACAGTGATCTTATAAGTATCTCATACCTTCTTGTCAGATGAGCCAGCCTAGTCAGCGGCAAGCCAGGGATGAAGCCCATAGCTGCCTACTCCTACTGACAATTGTATACTTGCTAGGTTTCATTTTTGTTCACAGCACAAATGGGAAAACTTGTTGATATCAAAACCATGTTGCATGTAAGTTTTTAATATGATGGTTTTGCCTATAATTAAAAGTGAAAAAACCCTTGCAAGAGTGTTAGAACAGTAAAGTGAAAAAACAGACCTTTATTGGAAGCTTCCAGGCATCCCGGTGGTGATGGGCACACTTGGCACCTGATTTCTACAATTTTATAAAGTTAATTAATTATGATATATAATGGGTACATCCAACAGGAGATTCAGTTGCCCCAGTAACCCACCCCTGGGTCAGGCCCTTGGAGCTGGTCCAAGGGGTTCACTGCCCCACTTCTTATTATATCTTATTGTAGGTCCTCTACTTG
This sequence comes from Origma solitaria, assembly GCA_013397895.1. Classification (NCBI taxonomy): domain Eukaryota; kingdom Metazoa; phylum Chordata; class Aves; order Passeriformes; family Acanthizidae; genus Origma; species Origma solitaria. The sequence continues at coordinate 693,950 of VZRL01003807.1, forward strand.
GAATAAGACTAAACACTCTTTCAGGAATGTGTTTAGAAGGTCAGATTATTGTTCTAAAATCTAGGGGAAAAGGATAGCAAAAGTACCGGAACTATGGCCATGCATTAGTAATCTACAAAGCTACAAATATATGAAAAATGTATAAAAAGCTTAGGATCACTATAGCACAGAGACTGGATAATTGTCATATGTAAAGGAATGAGGTTTCAGTACAATTCTCCAGTAAAAGCTAACTACCTAAGAAATAAATTCCAACAGAATTTTCATATAAAAGCAACATGAAAAGAAACAAACCCTGAAGATTCTAAAGAGCAACTCTTACTTAACTTAGCTAAAATCTGTCTTTCTCTGGCTATTTTGAGGTGCAATGACAAGCAACAAGATCTAGTCCAGAAATAAATTTAAAAACTAACTGCTTTGTAACTACATTTTGTAATTAAGATCACAGGACCATTGTATGTGGCCAAGAATAGAACCTTTCCATAGCAGACAAGATCTTCAAGCCCACCTAATTTGATTATGATTGCACATTCAGGAAGATTGATAAGCTTGTGTATTAAGAATGTGTGTTCGTGAAAGGAAACACTATTAATAAAAATATTTGTAGCTGATGATGTAAAATGTAAAATGAACAAATGAATCATGTCTAGTATGTTAACACTCTTAATTTTTTTTTATTAATCTGCTTTTGAGGTTTCTGGAAAGAAATAGGTTTATATCTGGAAATTGTTGCTTATTATTGCTAATAGCTGCCAATTTGAAAGTAGTTCTTACTTGTTACAAACAAAAAGAGGAAGGCTGTTTCAAAGTATTTGCTGTGTCAAAACTGTGTTCACATAACCCTAATTACACTTGCTATGAAAAATCTTGGAGACACCAATTGTACAGAAATCTGGCATAGATTCTCTGGATCAAAGTTCTCAACCCTTAAGCACTCCTGTATAATCCATGCTGCACTTTCATGGGCTTCGTGTGGAGTTGACTTTTGCTGTGCTGAATATCACTATGGAGCTGGGATGCAGTAGATCCAGAGAAGTGCTTCCATTTTTTATAATCACCTTGTATTCTGTGTGGATCTAGCCTTTTATGTCTACAGAAGAGATAATAATTCAGACTCTGTTGGCCATGCAAAGCATAGCGATAAGGGTATGGGATTTTGCACTGACAACAAAGTAATTTATTTTTCTTTCATTTGACAGTGTCTGCTGTATCCATGTATGCATTTCTCTGTATGCATAACAGAACACACAGATTTCTAAGAGAATAATGAATTCTAATGTACTTTATCATTAAAACTGCATCTCTCAGACATGATGTCTGTTTCATATGCTTCAAAGCAGAACATAGTATACACTGCAGTATCACCTTTCTGAATGAAAGGTTTTATAGAATAAATTTGTATTAATTAACCAGTGCATAAATGAAATTCATTCCACAGTGTTGTCGCCAAGGACAATAGATTTATAGTAATGAATCATTCAACATTCAGACCCCCTCCAACCCCATAAAAACATGCCTACAAAAGAAGGTGGAATACTGTACATTTTTACCAAAGTTTGAATTTCCTTAAATGAAATGCAAAGTTATAATTGCATAACTGAAAGTCAGCTAGTAGACAAAAACCCACCAAAGAAGCGTAACCAAAAAAGCCCAGACTTGAGCAGAATCTGAGATTTTTATTGGTTTTAAAGTTGTTTATGCCAACATAAATTAAGAATAATTCTTCAGAATTCAGTGGATTTTAACCGATATAAAATAAGCATTACATTAAAAGAATGTCAATATTTAAAGTAATCAGCTTCTGAATTGGAGTGAGAAGTGTGTGATTGCTGAAAAGATCATTCATTCATTCAGTTTCATGTTTCATTAAATAAAAGGATGTCTGGATCCCACAAACATTTATGGTATGATTGGTCTTGAAATATTCTTGTTATTCTCTGTTCAGGAAAGGATTTAGTGTATTTCTTTGGGTGTGCCCAGCTGAGTCCCCAGGTCAGTAATGATGCCACCCACAAAGTCCTTTCACCTTTGTGGAATATAGTCAGCTCAGCTCAAGTTCTCTTCTGACCTAAAATCCTGAAAATGTGGGTATTTCCTGACTCTTGCCTGCACAAAGATGAGCATTGTGTGTTGCAGTGGAATAGTAGTGGTCACAGCTCCACAGGCATCATGTTATTTGCAGCCCTTGTTACAGGAAGAGAAAAAACACTGGAAACCAGAAGCAACCATTAATATGAAACTTTCTTCTCCAGTCATTCATTCTCTCAAAGAAAAGTTAGTGATCTGCTGTCTCCAAGATTAATCAAGCATAGTTCACATATTTCTGCCTATTAAAAAGGGCAGCTGTACTTTTATTAGATATGGATTCAAGTTCTTATTCCAAGTAAAAATGTATAAGCATTTGTATTTCAGATTTATATACACATTTTTTATTTTTCATACTTTATAGTGTATATTTTCTGTGAGTATAATTACCCTCAGAGCTGGAGTGGGAATCCATTTAGCCTTATGCTTAATCCAGTCTTTCCTACAGGTAAGCAGAAGTTATTTCTGGAACTGCTTCTCCTGGCTTATTCATATACAGTACTCTACTATATTTCCCATCATCTCAAATGATTTTCCAGATTTTCTGGCACTCCAATGTGTTGCTTTAATGCTCTGTTGGCAAATTCTTCTCAGATGGTTCCTTATGTTTCTAACTCTTTAAAATAAATTATTTTTCTTGTAAAAATGATCCTGTTTGTTCAGCAATATCCTATTTATAAATACACATCTTTCTCTTCAATTTTAACAGTAACATTTGTTATACCTGATTACCATGAACTAGACTGAAAGATACTTTTTGCCTACTGATAATGCCTAGACAATTTCTGATTGTGTATGTAGTAGGTGAGGCCAAATTCTAGTTAACTCATGCTAAGGTCAGTGATAAATGTATAGGGAAGACTAAAAGAGTACATATAATCGTAGTGTTCTTATGCTGAACTACAGCAGAAAAGTAATTAAAATAAAATATTAGTGGGTAGGGTGGTTTAAATATTATTCATTCAAAATATGTAGCCCTTTATTATCACATTGCTTTCTGATCGGTTTTAATTCTATATTCAGTTTATCTGGATTGGTAAGTAAAAAGCACTTTGACTTCAATGGATTGGAAATGCTCATCCATATAACAGAAACAATCTGGTGTACCCCAGTGCATGTCTTTGCAGACATATATGACCCTGGGCAGATTTTGGATGGATCAGCAAATTGTCAGTAGAATAACAGAAGTGGTAATATAGAGCCATCAGCTTATCAATTACTAGTTCAAATTTGGCTAAGTCATGTCTGATGGCTAAAATTTCATGACTATATGATCTGACTTGTTCAAAGTCCTTCATGTAATTTGCTGCTGATTGCAATCCAGGTCCCAGTGGAGCTGTGTCCAAGTCACAACACAGATCACTCTAATTGACGTGAAGTGTGAGTTTCCTTGGCAGGCGTGGATGGCAGGTCAAGGATTAACTACAGCATGAAGACTGAATTCCTTTCACAAGAAACAGTGCTGACAAGGAATACTTTGAATGCTTCAGGGGGAGTCTCATCTTTTGGCTTTTGTGAAAGATTAGAACATTTATATCAGCAATATGTTGATGTTTACCACATAGTTCATCCAGCAATACATTACACTTTAGGAGAAAAAATAACCTGTCCTCATACACATAATGATATCTTCTGATTTTGAATCACTCTTTTGTTAACTGAGGTACTTGCCCAAAATCTCTTTTCTCAGTTGTTTTTTTCAAATGTTTTCTCTGAAATACATCTTAAGCTTTTCTCTCATTTACTAGAATCTTGGAAGTCACATTATAGGGATTATCATAGTATGCTTTTGTACAGTGTTTTTGTACTTTCACCTAAACATGTATTATATTGAAGAGATGTTACTGACTTTGAAGATCTCATGTATACATTGCCACATTCTTTATAAGTTCTTGTGCTTTGCCATTTAAGTAATGATTAGCCATGCTGCTGTTATTTTCCCAAAAAAGTAACATATACTACAGAAAGCATTATGAAGTCAGAAACCAGGAATCATTACATATCATTAAAATTGTGATATTTTGAAAAAAAAAATATAACTTCTTTTTATTATTATTCATATTATTTGGCTTTTTGTGTCTGTGTCTTTCTGAGATAGTGGGTCATTTTTCCAGTTTTTTTCTCTCTATGAGGGTCAGACATGAATCCACCCATTTTAAAAAAGGATTGTTTTCTTCTGTTTGTTCCTGTGCCTGAAGAATGCAGGTGACTAAGATCACTAATGATCACCAAAAATATTACTAAAAATTGCCATCTATTTCTCAAAAAGTTATAGTAAGGAGATTACAAAAGTATTTTTTAACCGTTGGCTTTTTCTAACTGGCTACTTTTTGTTGTCTCTTTATTACCATGGGTCACTTAAATTCCCAGAATACTGTTACTGCCTCCTGAAAATATGATATAAGCAAAACACATCCTTGAAGAAAATTACATCAATATTTTTATGTTGTAGATAATTTATTTTAAAACAATATTATTTTTACAGTAATCAGAGAATCACACCAGTGTATGTACATTTATCTGCATGTTTATTGGTTCTTTCACTTTCTGCCCAGCCCTCAGACCTTTCTTGTCTTTCCACTTGTGACTTTCAGACCAGGGTAGCATTTTAATAGATTTTCCAGTTCTTCATCTCTTGCTTGAAAGCCTGACACTTCCCTACAATGTACAAGTTCCCATGACGTGTCTGCCTTTGCAAAATGAACTGGAGAGCATTTTCAAGTGGATAGGCACAATTAAATTGTCCTGTCAGTGCTTCACTGAAAACTGAGACATTTGCAGGTAAAATATGGACTAATTCCTCCTGATTTCTGTAATCAGAGGATTTCATAAAAACATGTTAGGAGGTTAGAGAAGAGAGGAAACTCAGGGAATCTGCAAGAAGAAAATTTGTCTCTGTCAAAGTTTGGAGCAGGAGGGTAGGCCATTTTCCAAACTTTCATAGTTTGATAGAAATTTTTACTTGTGTGCTCACCATGGTAGGTATTCTAGAATTCCAATGTGTGCCTTTTTGCTAGTGTTTATAAGATGGATATGTGTGGCTGAAGTCCACAACTCAAAAGACCTGATAAGGTTCAGAACTTTGTCCTCTTGAAACCAGTAAATGTGGTGTGGTTTTGGCCAACCGATGCTCTGATAATGGACCATGTCATCCACACGCTGTAAAAAGATTTCTGCATGTGGTGATCCTGAACATGAACTAATGCTCTTCTTGGCTTTTAGAGGTTAAAGGGGTTTCAAAGGTTTTGAGATACTTCAACTATTTCTGCTACACAAAATGTTCTTCTTTTTTTTTTTTCCAAAGAGATAAAATCGACTTCCTGCATTCTTATTTATTGCTGTTGTATTATTACATGAATTAAATTTTTAATCATCTTAAGTTTGTCAGAGTGCAAGCTATGAGAATTAAACCTTATGTTCCCCACACAGAAAGCAACTGCTAACAAACCATTTTGCTCTAGATCTCAGAATAAGTTGAATCACACTTGAATTTCAGCTTTCTGATTCAGATTGTTCAGCTATTGGATTTCTGTCAGCTTTCAGTTGTTGCTTATAATGATGTTATAATGTTTCATTAAACGTTGATCACAATTGAATTTATTGAAGAGAACTTGACCATTTTGATTTGATAATTTTCGCTTCTTTTCACTTTCTGATAATCTTTAAAATATTCTTACTAGAATACATAGGTAACAGACAAATAAAGCACAATTTTATGACTATATTTCACAACTCTTATCTCAAACTTTCTTCACATTCATATTAAGATCAAGTTAAGTTTAAGAATACCTCAGATAAAGAAAAGAAGACAGAATTGATTAAGTATAAAAAAAACCCTGAAAGGGAGTCTATAAACTTTTTTCAAAGATATTGTAGAACATCCGTATAATACAGATAACCAAACTAATAAAAAGTTCAGATAACACTCTCACTGAGCAGTAAAAAAATGTAGAGAAAGTTTGGTACTAGAGCAGAGAAGGAGAGTGTCTCCAGTACCTGAGCTGACAGTTTTATAATTACATTTTTCATGTTTATGTGTAGGCATCCTAGAGGCAGAGTGTTAGTGAACACCTCTTAAAAGCTAAACCCCAAATTCTTTACCTAGTTTTCTCAGAAACATTTTCTTTTAATGGAAATGTTTACACTCATTAAAATTGAAAAATTTATGGGAAAGTATGAGTTTCATCAGATCTTTCACAGAAATCTCAGGGTTTAACATCTGTCCTCCCATCTTTTGACTTGCTGTCACACCACGCTCTCCTGCTTGCTAAGCAAGACCCAGCCTCTTTAAAGAGATACTTTAACTATTTCTGCTACCCAAAATATTATTTTATTTTTTTCAAAGAGGTAAAAATCTAACCTCCTCCAGACAGCTGGTTCCCTGTGAATTTCAACTCCAATCTTTAGGACATTAGGACATTTAATTTGCTGAATAAGTAGAAAAAGAGAGCTTCTTGGTCTACAGGCGTCTCAAAAGGTCTTATAATTGTGTTTGTTTTTTTCTTTTTAATTTAATATACCAAGGTTTGGGATGCTGAGGATTAATTTCAATGCAGAGAACTTAAGGCTTGAACATTTTCTGTGCTACAGAGTGCCAAGGATGAACATCCTTAAGAAACCCCCGGAGACTTTCAAACATTTAATGCCAAATGCTTATACTTCTGTAACACACTTTATTATAATCCTTTTTCATACTACTGTTCAGAAGAAACTGCACTAGTTTGTTACTACATGCGATTTGAAATACAGCATCCTGTAATTTCAATAGACAAACTTTGTGATAATACAAAATCTACTTTTCCTGGATGTTTTTTTTCTCTTCACTGTGGTACCTCACTGCATAAGGTAGAGAAGGAGAAAAAAACTTAAATACAGTCGTCTATTTTTAAAATTAATTTATCTTTCCTCACTTTCAACACAAGTCTCGCCATTCATTATTGTCCTTTTATGTTTAAGTATTTCAATTTAAATTCTTGCAGTAAATACTTGGACTCTAGGAAGTCACCTGGACACTTTCCTGTAGAGAATTTGTTTTTCTTACTCTGTTTTTTTTTTCTTGATACCAGAAAATCTGTGAAATTTCAAACACCCTGTGGTCCATTACTCTTGGGATGTACATGAATTCCACACTATCCTTCTGACTGCTTGAAATGAGGCTCCATGTGTGGAAATTTTCTCTCTAATTCCCACACTTAAGCAGAATGTGAAATGAGAGTTTGAGTTCTTCCTGGCCCACACTGCTCATGCTGTTTTTCATAAGTTGTGTTGTTATTTCTAGACCAATTGTAATTATATGTTCATTGGCCTTCTTCATTTATGCTTTGTTTCCACATAGTCCTCAATTTGATGTGTTGGCTTAGCTTCTCATGTAAAAAGAGAATACTACACTGGTTTTTTTACCCTCAATTAAATCTCCACAGACTTCTCCATCAATGCATAGACCCTAAGAATCTACTCTTGGGATACTTCATATCTCAACTAATCTATTATTTGAAATAAACCTGTCAAAGACCTAATTTTTCACTTCTAACCTAACAAGTCGTTTTGAAGTGATATGATACATTGACTCGTAAAATAGCATCAATGCTTTGTCAGCCTCTAATGAATTTAAATATATCTGGATCCCAATGTTGTACTCATGAACTCTCCTCTGTGTGCCAACTTTCAACACAATGCTGAAGCTGCTTTGCATTACAGTGTGACAGCAGTATCCTATGGAAAGATAAGAAGGTTAACTTTTGCAGAGTGCAGGTTTTCATGTCACAGTATATTGAGAAGCATTAATCCTTCTCACTTGAAAGAAACCAGTCCTCTAATCTACATCTGTGTCATGTCAAGATTTTTTTTATTATTTTTTCAACTTTTGGCAGAAAAAAGAAAAAAAAAAGAAAAAAAAAAGGAAAAGAAAAGGAAAAAAAAAAAGAAAAAAAGAAGGAAGGGCTTGAGTTACAAGGTTTCCTGCAGCAGTTACTATCAGCCTAAAAATCCAAGGTACAGGAAGGAGTAATTTTCATGTAATGATAGTATTTTAACTCTCTAATTTCAATTCATTTAATAATTAGGTTAAAATGTGTTTTCTGCTTTTCTTTTTAATAATGGGTCTAAACCACAAAGTGTTTATTACTTTCTAGCTAGATTACTACTTATGAATTCTGCTCCTTAGAATTTCCTACATTCTTCCAACTATTACAAAGTTTTTTTCCAAAGTAAATCCTCAGAACACTCATGTGATATATCTCTTGACTTCTTGTTCTAAATTGTGGTGTAGCTTTGCTGTCTGCTGTTAGAATAGCTCACAAATTTGTCTCCAGAATGCACTTCAGTGAGACACGAGGGAATGTTCCCATGAACTGGATTATGTTGAGTAAGTCCACTATAAACTTGGCTCAAGAATTTGAATGTAAATCAAAATCTTTCCTATAGCTTAACAAGTTCATGCAAAAAGTAGGAAAAAAAAAAAAAAGATAAAATAAGACAAGGTTGTAATGATGTAATGGAACTCTTTGGGAGGATTTTTACAAAATTCCAAGTCATCAGGTCTGGCCAATATGTAAATTAGTAGTCATTTGTGTATGTGTCTGCCACATGTAGCTTGCATCTTCACCAGAATGGGTTCATTGTAATCAGCTATTCTCACTTGTATTATTCTTTATTATTATAATTTTTTTAATCACACATAGTGAATATATTTAACATATTTTGGTTTTCTATGTAATAATTTATTAATTATGTGTTCTTGGAATTTATAGATTCTTGCACTTTAAGCGTGTAATTGGAACAGATGATCCCAAGAGTCATCTAGTCTGCGGTACATTTATAAGAAAGTGGGAGTGAAATTTCTAATTTTTAAATTTATTTGGGAAAAAGAGATTAAAAATGCTACCTACCTATCATGGTTGGATCATATTTACTGAAAGTACAAGTATTGTCTTTAATGCAGAAAAATGCAGCAATGGTCAATGTAATGGACAGTAATCTTGACTGTGGAGTGAAATGAAGTGATTTCTGAACAGACTGAAATTCTGCCTGATGGATGAATTATCCTTCAGTTCTAGGACTTTAAAAAATGCAAATTAAATTCTGAAGAAACTATCCTAAAGCCAACTCTGCCATGTCCAAGGCCTTGCTTGCATATATAGCCTTATGGTGAATTGAAGAATGAAACCCCAGGGGAGGACTAGTGGTCAGAAAAGAGAATTTGTGTCCAAATTCAACAGACTACTATTGATTCCAGTGAACATTAGCTGACAATTTGTGTGTGTTTTGGTTATCCACACAGGGACATTGGTGTGTGACCGGCTTTTTTTATTTAACATTTTGTCTCCAGTCCCTTCTTTTAGTTGAGGGACAATTAATCAAAAGTGAGTAAATTCAGTTATGAACAGACATCTGGTGGAATGAGCAGTGCCCCAATTAAATCACTTCTGTCAGTAAAACTCTACTGGTGTTAAATCTAAATAATCTGTAGAGGAAAAAAAAAATACAGTGAAACACAGCTAATTGAAAAAGTAATCTCAGAAGATTCTTATTAAAGTATCCAGAATTTTGTGAAAGCAATATTATTTAATCTTATTGATTGACTGATGTACTACAACACATCAGATGGACAGAGAAATAGTGTAGAGAACAAACAGCTGTGTTACTTGCATATGTGAAGCAATTTCAATGGGCCCCTTAAATACTGCACTGTGAAGAGTTAACGAAAAAAATCTGGTCAAGGTAGAATATTGAAGTGTGGCCTTCTCTGGTAGGGAAAGCAATAGATCCGTTAACATGACAGCTTAATGTTCAAGTTAACATCTCATTCGAACATATTCTGCCCTGTTTCTGTCTATGCATAAAGAACAGACATAGATTTATTGCTTCACTCTACTTTGTTGGAAGAAGTGAATTTAATTAATCAGCAAAGTGAATGAACAGATACCTGTGCCTTACTGTTTTGCACAGATGAGTCAAGGGGCCATCAGACAGTTTTCTCTGTCTATTCCCCTCCATGAATCTAATAAGTGTAGCCTGGTTTCTGATTGCAATTGTTCATTGGTTATCTTCAGAAAAAGATTTCAAAAAGTGAGCTGAATCTTATTGCATTATTTCCATAAATGCCTCAAAAGTAAGAAAAAGCTATACATTTGGCCCAAACTCTTCCATTTGGTATATTTCTATGAAACTTTTCACTGTGTTTGGGAAATAGTTATGAAGTAAAATGAACTTCCTGTTGCTGCACAGTAGAGCCCATATTTTAGTCAGACAAGATTGATAGAAAGCATTTAGAAAACACTGTTATTGCCACTTTTCAGGTAGAAGACAGAGGCAAAGAAATATTAAATTACTTGCCCAGGAGGAATTCTGTAGCACAGTCAAGGACAGATGCATTTGGAAAAACTTTGTATGTGTTTGTTTTTCCTGCAGAAAGGTATTTCTTCTCATTGTAAACTGAAAACGTTTTACTCTGCATCATAGTACTACAAAGCACCACACTCAAAGAGTTTTAAGTGCAAGCAACAATTATATTCTGGGGACTGGAAGAAGGAAGACACTGTTATGAAGTATGATTTCAGTAAGACAGTTCAGGCCCAAATTTTAGGGAAATGTATATTCATACCACTCTCATGATTGAATAGATATATCATGATATTTCCAAGTTAAGAGTAGGCTGAAATGCTGAAAAGTCAGTACTGCAGTCAACAATACACTAGGAAAGGTGTGCTTCGACAATGAGACCCATGTGGTTGGTTCAATCTTCCCTGAGAATTCTGAACTCCTAATAATATGTTTCCTGTGATATTTGTAGGAATTTAATCAGTTTTTATCCACAGGTGATAAAATCTAAAATGGCTAATGCAGACAGAACATTATAAAAGAATTTTTAAAAAGCCTAAAAACAGTGTCTGGGAATTTCACGATGAGTGATACTGTGCTTTAAAACAGAGCTAATGATTTGTAGTGATAAGATGATGAAAAGTGCAAACCCAAATTCTCAAAAGTGAATGACAACTTGTTCTTGTACACTTGTGGCAGATTAATGCTTATGTCTTACAGCTTTTACACTGTCCCTTTAAACAGGACTTCACTACGACTTCCCTGTCAATTGATCCCGAGGTCATTTGGTCAGAAAGAGATTATCCCACCATCACGTGTATATCTGTACTGAATTGTATGCCCAGTTACACACCAAAGTGTAGTACATTAAAGAAAGCATTTATTAACTTAAAGAGTGATCTATTATGTTAATGGCTTCACTTCTGGCCGTGCAAAAGAGGATTATAAATTCATAAATCATAGCAAATGTGTTCTCTTCTTAAAAAAAAAAAGAAATGCAGCTAGTACTAAGTGCCTGGTCTTTATGGCTCCTATTAAAAGAATATTTACTCCAGTCTGGCCTTAACTAGATAGCATTTCTGCTTTAACAGTCAGCCAATACTAGCATAAACTAAACAAATCTATTATTTGTCAAATAAGTTTATAAATCTTTTTTTTGTTAAGATTTTGGAATAAAAGTGTTTTTATAAAAAAAGGTAAAATAAATAGATTATTTCACTGCCTTAGAGATTCTTGTTCAGACAGTAAAGAGTGGGCCTGAAGAAGACCCAGGGCAAGGCTGTCTTCATAAATCACACAGTAAGTTTTGGATTAGGTTTTGGCAGTGAAAAAAGTAAAAACTGCAGCTAGCAATTCTCTTTCATTAAAAAATGATAAGCGCATTTCTTCAAACCAGAAATATTGTTGGTTAATTTAATTTAGCCAAAAAAGTCATAGACCTGACAAGTAATATGAAAAGGAACCGCATTCAACAAAAATATTGGTTCAGATCCTTCACAGTGGAATTAACACAGTAAAACTTTGGACACAAATTATTCCTAATTTATGATACTACACCATATGTATGGGTGTTGGCAGACTGAGCGTTTGCAATGGAGTCAAGTATTTTGGAACACCTGGTAAGTACAGCTTGTGATATAATGGGATAACATTTGTGATTTGTTTGCTTCAATGTGCACATTGGCATGAAGCTTTGAGATATTCATGGCACAAGCACATGAAGGATAGCCCTTTCAAAATCTGAGGTCATATGTGCAGATGATTGGCATGTTATTTTCAGGCATTGGAGAGGAACAAATGGAAGCACTCTAGAACTTTATGTGGCTACTGAATCTATCTCTATAATGTTTCCCAGCTATTCCTTTTCCCAAAGAGAATGCACGACCCAAAACAGGAGGAAACGTCCAAAGATGCTTCTTCAAAAAGGTAGCTCTACCTCACTACTCTACAAGAATCCACCTCATCTTGAAAGAAAACCTAAATCAAAATCCCAAGGAAAACAGTGCTCCTAGTACTTGCTCCAAACATCATGCAATATAGAAATATTTCTATATTAAGCTAGAATCATTGCTGAGCCAAGCTACTGAATTTTGTGAGTGTTTAAAATTTTAGTGTAGCTCACTCCCTGACCCTGGTCACTGGCCTGGGTCCAGACCAAAACTCCAGACCATGTACCTTGGAAAGCAGACAATCCTGCTGCAGATCAGAACTTCATGTTGGGATTTTTTTTTTTTTTTTAATGAAATCTTTAGCTAATTTGGGGCCAATTTCAGGCTAAATTTAAATACATTTACACAATCTACAACTGGAATATAGAAATTACTGAAGAGCACAAACATCCTCAGAAAACACACTGAAGTTAGAAGCTGGAGTCAGTTTTTAATGCTATATTTTTTTCCTTTGAAAAATATTGGTATTCTGAAGGGTGTATGCTTTTTCCAGTAACACATTTTTATTCCTTCTACAAACCTGTATATGCCCACCAAAATGGTTGCTAAGCTTACATTCTATAAATAAAGACTTTTTTTCATATTGATTCCTCTTAAATATAGTCTTCAGCCATACCAGCATTAAAGAAATCCACTTTCCTACTTTTTGGTGGAATGGGGGTAGGTGCTGGGCAGTAAATCAAAACTGCTTTGTTGTAATCTGTAGATTTTTATATTACTTGTGTTCATTGTCCAATAACAACTCATTTCCATCTGAGAAATGTCCACATTTCAAAACATCATATAAATTAATCCTGAAAAAATAGTGCCAAAAACGATAACTTAGATTATGAAGGGAAGCTTCTCTGTCTGAAAAGTCATTATTTCAAACTTTAAAATCCTAAACAATCCCAGGAAGTTGATTGAAAATATAGATTAATTGTCTTAGTTTTCCTAAAATAAACTTTCAAATTGTGCTCTGAAAGAATGCATAGTATGAACCTGCTCATCAACTTATACTTGAGCTAGAGTTAATGAAGTTATTTAGGTAAGCAATCAGAAATATTCATTGTAGGTTAAATTGTAAGTTCCAAATACTTAATAAATTAATGTCAGAATGGAGAGTCTGAATTCCAAAATTCTTGTTATTTTAAATTGTAATGACCTCACTTAAAAATGAAATATTTTATAAGCATACTATGAGCTAAGAAATTAAATTAAAAGTTTTAGTACTATTTGATTTAAAATATGTTGTTTGCATTTTAATAGACTTATTCTGCTCTTTGCAAACATTGTGCAATATGTCAAAACTAAACTTACAGTTTTCTGTGATTTTACTTCCATTGTATCTAATAATTGGCCAGAATCTGAAACAAAACTAAAGCCAAAATTTGTATTCCTTTATATTTGGTGCAGCTGCATCTAAAAAAACAGCTATTAAAGTATTTCAGACACAAGCTAAATTTGATATTTCCTTCTTTTATACCATATTAAAAATATTACAAAAACTCTTGAAAAGAAGGACCTGAGCAGATATATAATGAGTGAAACCTCTTGAAAATATCTACCAACAAATTGCATGCAGCATGAGAAGTGCAGATCTGTTATGTAGATCACCTCCGAAATCACACATAGGTAAAGATAAATTTCTACTACAGATTCTGATATAAGAACTGAAAAAATAATTATTGGAGATTTAAATCAATCAAAACATCATTTCATGTGTTAGACTGGAAACTTTTGGATAATTCCCTTATTAATCCAAGAAAAGTTTGTTTGATTGGCAGAAACAATTTTAAAGGAAGAAATTTTTCTAAAATTTAAAGTACGTTGAATGTTGAGAAAAGTTTGAAATAAAAATTTCCTTATATATTTTTTAAAATTTACACAGAAGATATTAAGATGGACTACTAATGATTAAAATTATTTTAATTCTCTGCAAATAAAGTAATCTTTTAAAAGAAGAACTTGTGCTGACAGGAAGTTTTAATTATAATAATTTCTATTATGTTTACATAAACAAATAGAAATCTTAGGGAGGATCTTATCAATGTGTGTAAATATCTGATGGGAGTCTGTAGAGCCTAAGCCAAGTTTTTCTTATCGATGTCCAGTGGTAAGACAAGAGGCAACAGGCGTAAATTGAAATACAGGATATTAAACTTAAACATAAAAAAAATAAATTCTTCTTTTAAGGTTTGCCTAGAGAGGTTGTGTAGTCTGTCTCCTTAGAGACATCCAAAACCTCGCTACATATGGTTATAAGTAACCTGTTTTGAGCAGAAAAGTGGGACAGGGCTCTCTCCAGAGCTACCTACATTCCTCAGTTGTTTTCGGGTTCCATAAACCCTGCAGAAAAACTACAACAATTTTCCTTCTAGCCAAACATGTTTAGAAAGAAAATAATTAGAAAACTATATGTGCATGTTTAATTTCCACAGAAGCCAAGAGATAACCCTTCCAGCTCCTTTGGTACCAAGATCTTATTGCATAAACCCAATAAAACTAAAGGCTTGTTAACAAAGATAAGTTAGTTTTTCTTTACAACTCCATGTTCTGTATATAGGTAATTAGCATTTGTTTACTTTTGTTGTTGATATACTTAGAAGTTCATAGTGAATATGTTCATACCCCAGAATGCTGATCTATGTAGAAAAGACAGAAAGTAGAATATTTTTGTCACACCTAAGAGTTTGAAGAGCTGAATGTTGGAATCATGAGGAGCCCCGGCTGTGAATCTCCAAGTTTTGATAATATCCATGAGGTCTGAAAGCCATTTGTGAAATTCTTACTCAGTATTCACTGCCTAAATTATTACAAGAATCACCCACAGCAGATAGAAAGAACAAAGTTTGTCTACGTCTTATTCTCTCTTTATAAAAGCTTATTTGAGTCAGGCTTGATACAGCAAATATACCTTTACAGTAACTTAGGCTGAGTAAGTTCCCTATACACAGAAAGAACCTTTCCTAGAGCCACATCTCTGTAGGAGTTAATTCGGTGTGACCAGATCCTTGGTAGTCAGAAACGTTGTGTGAATCTACTCTGCACATTTTATTTTGTTTTTTGTAAGTATAGACACCAGTAGGTTTCAGAAGTGTGCATTTTATAAGGATGTATATTTTGGAAGTCAGAAGCATATGTATGGCAGCAGGAAAGCAGCACTTTAAGCAGCACAAACCCACAGCTGTTCAATGAGCCAGAGTAAATAAAGTTCTGAAGATAAGTCTTCCCTTCCTTGTCCCCACAAGATGGGTCCTCTTGTTTCACCCACTTTGCAGTTGATTGTGTTTACTTCTGCCTTGCACAAGCCTCAGAGCACTATCTAGGTCACTAGAAAAGCATTTTGCTTTTCATCACTTTCGAGAATGGGCGTTAGATTTATTTGTTGCTACAAGTAAGAAAGACCCTGTCAGGCTGGAGCTGATCCATCCAGATCGAAACACCCACCTCCCCTTCAGCTGTCTTTTTTATAGTGGAGACACCTAAGTGTTTTTACAGTGTGATTCATGTCCTTATAGATGTGATTCATCTATATGTGGTTAGAATCATACACAATCTCTAAAGCCTGTCTGTTTTTTTCTGTTTATTTTAAAGAGAGATGAGGGTACAGAGCTCATAAGACTCCATATATGCATCCCATATGCCTAAAATCAGACATAAGGAACGCATTTCTTTCAGACTGAACCTCTGCTGCAAGCTTACTGCTTTCCTCAAGCTTACCTGAATTTAAATGATAGTCCCACCTCCACAGTCTTATTGCCCAGAAAAATCCAAACTTGTCCTTCCCACAGAAAGTTTCTCATGACCTGCATGAAGCTCAGAGGACAGGACAAGCCACAATCTCGTTTGCTGCTGTCACCTTTCCATCCAAATCTGGGAAAGCAACACCATAGCACACCACACCACAGAATAAATGAGAAACTCATAGGACCCATCAACCATCAAACATAAATTTTATTGTCCTCTGTTGAATCTGGCATCACATGATAGTCTTTACTTAATTAGATACATATTTGTGCCAATTACACATTTGCAGTTATCTAGTGTTTTATTACCAGCTCCAATTTTTTGGCTATCGCTGAGCTCATGAACAGAATAGACAGAATTATTAGTGTGTCTCTTGACAGAAGCTGACTTGTTACAAGTTTCTTTCTTGTCTATTAGATCATATAGAAAAGAGTTTTAAGATTCTTGCATTGATTTTGGAATGTTTACTGACAGAAACATTGACTGATATACTATTTAGTGGTAACTATACTCATATATCTTGACATTAATTTTCTTCTCTTCCAGTTTAGTTGTGCAAAAGAATACTTCCATGAAAATTACTTCTTTTTTTTTCATCAAATAGATCTGAACTTGCTACTTCTGTTTCCCACTACATTTTCCATTCTCAATAAAGTATTTTAGTGTCAGAGAAAGTCTGAAATCCAGCAGAACCAAAATCCTTACAATGCCAGATTCTAATAGAAGATGTTGGTAATATTCCAGTGAAAATGTTTGAGGATATATATTAGGAGACATATTGGTTTCCCTAAGTCTCCATCTGCTCCAAAAAAATTTATTTTAATTTTCCCTCAAAGATACCTCAGCAACATTTCTCCTGTTATCTCTTTGGCTTTCAGCAGCCTTCTCTGCTTCATTTTTTTCATTAATGGAAACATATGGCCACACAATAAAATAAATATGCATCTTGCTTTTGCATTTTAAGCCCTGGAAAACTCCCCAGTCCACATACTTCAAGTCTTTCTCTGGCTTTGTCACAGTGTTCTCTCATTTGAGTAATAGTTTCTGTTGTATCTGTCGTTATATAAAAATCAATAATGATTTTTCTTTATTTAGTCTAAAAGAAGGTTGTTACATTGACCAGATTAATTTGCTTCTTTCTTTTTCAAATGAACATGTTTCTACAATGTCATCCAAATTAAAGTTTAGGCACATTTGCTCTCAGAACCACAGAATCAAATATAATCATAGAGCAGAATATGCTGAGTTGGAAGTGAGCCATCAGGATCATCAAGTCCAACTCCCAGCCTTGCACAGGACACCCTAAGAGTCACACCATGTGCTTGAGAGCATTGTCCAAGTGCTTCTTGAGCTCTGTCAGGCTTGGTGCTCTGACCACTGCCCTGGGGAGCTGTTCCAGTGCCCAGCCACCCTCTGGGTGAAGAACCTTTTCCTAATATCCAACCTAAACCTCCCTGACACAACTTCAGGCCATTCCTTCGGATCCTATCACTGATCATGAGATTGAAGAGATCCGTATCTGCCCCTCTGCTTCCCCTCACAGGGAAGTAACTGCAATGAGGACTCATTTCAGTCTCCTCCAGGCAGAGCACATCAAGTGACCTCAGCTGTTCCTCATATGGCTTCTCCTCCAAAACTTTCACCATCCTTATTGCCCACCTTTGGATTATCTCTAATATCAGAATGCCTTTTTCATATTGTGATGCCCAAAACTGCACACAGGACTCAAGGTGAGGCCAAAGCACTGCAGAGCAGAGAGGGAAAATCCTCTTCTTTGGCTGACTGATGACACTGTGCCCGATGCATCCCAGGACATGTTTGGCCCTCTTGGCTGCCAGAGGATTTTTCCTTTTCATATATTTGTCTTTTTTCACCCCCCGCTTTTTCCCTGTCCCTCTGTAAAAGAGGTTTCTCTTATTTGCTATCAGCTAACAAGACAAGCAAAGCTGCTGGAATTTAGTTTTAAATTTTAGCCAAATTTTCCTTTATCACTCAGGAGGTAAAATATAACTGTCCATGTCTTTCTTAAAGGTTGAGATGTTACCCTGACTTCAGGCAAATGACTCAAATCTGTCCAGATCGCCAAACTCAGTCTGCTTTTCCCATCAGGAAACTTTTTGCATATGCATCCTGTACAATTCCTTGATAACAGGCATTCAGCCAACACAATATCCTCTGGAAAATGCCTATGCTACTTCAAAGCATGTTATCCCTTAGAGTCATGAAACTCTAACTTCCTAAAAAATCCTCTGCCTTCGGCATGGTCCTGACGAGAAGGGCTTTCCACATCTACATTTCCTTTTCTCTAGAGAGTATCCCAATAGGGAAAAGTCTAATTTTTGAAGTTGGAGATATCGTTGGTGGTATAACTTTGGGTGTCTGAGTCAGGTTGAGGAGAAAGAGACAAATTTCACTGTGCAACATTTTCATACTTCAGAGCCAGCATACAGTAACAGCTCAGCAGAAGAATTCCAGACACAGTGCTATTGTGTGATTTATAAGGTTGGAAGTTAAGTATTAAGTTCTAAACATCTTCAATAAGGTTGTGCTTTTTTTCCAATTGATAGAAGCAAACCAACTTGTATTGAAGCCAAAATTAATTTCATTGTAAAAGTCTAAGTAGTATGTGTTAAAATACAAGATTATCCTTTTATGTTCAGTATTGATAGTTGAAATCTAATGGTAGAAAATGGCATACTTGATACAAACTTTTGTCTTGCTTTAACAAAAGAAAAAGTCAGAGAATCTGTTGAAAAAATACCATTGATTATACCGGGGCCATGTTTAAACAGGACCTGAGAATGCATATTTAGCACATGCTGATATATCAGTCCAGGCTGACAGTATGGATGAAACATTTTCTAACCTCTTGTCTGTCCACCCACCTGGGTTCCATTTCTGCAAAATCCGGTGTACATAGGACGAGGCAAATAGCACAAGTCCAAACCTTACCCTGATATGAAAGTCAAGATGCAGGATGACTGGGAGCCCAGAAACTCTCCTAGGTCTCACAGTTTGCACATAGCCCATACTAGAAACAGTACAGAAATGCAAAAAGTGATCTCCAAGACAAGGAATATGCCACCTTCTTGCACCAAGAAAGAATTAAAAAAAATAGACAGTAAAATAAACTTTTAGGGCATAAAATTGATGGTGAAAAGCAACCATTTTACAGTTTTTTGTCATCATATAGGGTGCTTTCAGCCACAGTGAAAAACAGTGGCATGTTTTTCCCTTTTGGTGCTTTCCTGTGGTGTGAATATTTTCATGGATGTTGTAGTCATTGCATTAGTATTTATGAGTCCTTTGCATTCTGAAAAGTGGATCTCTAGATGTTTCTCAGTATCTGAAGAACATAGATGTATATCCTCTAATGCAGAGGGGGAAATGTCAAAATCAGATTACATCCTTTACAGTCTGCCAGCATGAGTTCATAGGGAGTCTGGGCCAGATTCTAATATCTGTGCTCCAGACTAATCATAAAACATTGGCTAAAACATGTGAAAGATGAAAATAAAGTGAGCACTGACACTTAGGGAACTATTACCTTTAAGCATCTGAGCTTAGGGTCAGAAGGCAGTTCACGGATCCCAAGTTAACCTGTTAAGGATGGTAAATCACAACAGGAGTCACACTTTCTCCCTTGACTGCAGCAGGAGCTTGGAGAAAACTAACCTAATTTAAGCTGTGGTTATATGGCCACTAGAACACCACACAAATCTCCATGAATATGGACAGGCAGTCTGTGTGTCCTCCCACACATATTTCAAAATTCCACATCTGAACTGGCGAGAAATGAAACTGATCCAAGTGGGGAGATGAGTGGGGAAGGGTGGAAAGTAAGGATCTAGAGATTAGTTTTTCAGTCATGGCAGTTTCTGAATCCTATTCTGGGAGCAAGAATAGGAGCAAGTCAGCCCTTGCTGACAGAAGGGAAGACCTGAGAAATACACAAGGATAAGAGGGAAGAGAGGCCTGCCTCTTTAGACAGCTCCCTATTTTTTTGTTAAAGTACTGTGGATGTATAAGAGGGACTTAATTTACTTGTAGACAGTATGTAGCACTGAGTCATGCTAATAATGTACATCTCAGTGGAACTGATTGTGGAATAAATTTCCAAAGTACACAGAGCAATGCTGGTGTTTCATTACATTTAGGGAGTACTGCCAAATCTTCGTCCTTGATAAAAGACTTCCACCTGAGACACAGGTGTATTCATGATATAAACCAACCTTGATCCTGCTTGAAGTATCGAAACACTTCATGCAAAGTGTTTCTGTAACTCAAAAAAGAAGTGCCAAAGGGTACATGAATTGCTGCAGTCTTTGTGACCCAGTTAAGAGAAAGGTGCTCAGATGTTACAGAGCTGGGAAGCAGTTCAACCCCTTAAATACAGTATTTGCTTTACAAGTATTCCTCTTCCTTTTGGTGGAGTGCCTCACAAAACGACTCAATGTAAAAAATACCTTTCAGGCTGTAGCTAATATTCCATAGTGTGTGACAAATGTCACCAGGCTTGCCTCTGTTGTGCTCAGTTTGGGATTTTTGTGGTGGAAAACAATGTCTGGGCATTTTGGGTTTTGTTACATATTGACATTAATCCAGGAGTTCAGGCCTCTAGTCTACTGTGTTCACAACACTTAGGAGGACCTCAGACTGCTGCTTTAAATTTGTAAAATAAATATCAGACACTTGCAAACCAGAATCATGCCTTGAATCCAGAGTATCCCTGTTTAGTTCAAGTATCCATTCTACTTGAGCTGCCACTGTTAGTCTCCATCCCCACATAGATATAGAAATAGATATTTTAAAGAAATTTTTCAAGTTTTTTTTAAAAACCCAACATAATAATGAATGAAGGTCAATACAAGCAGTTTGTGTAAGCTCGTTTGCTGAGGGCTGAATATGACAAATAATATTTGCATGGTGTAAGGAAAATAAGGAGTTTAGTTCCTGTTCATCTGTCTTCTAGGCCCCAAGTTCGACATCAGAATATAGATCTTTAGTACTGATATTATGATTATTTATTGTATGTTTTACACTGTTTTTTACTGTTTCAAGCAAAATCTGGGCCTTGCAGTCCTTAAAAATTATGAGCTCATGTTTACAAATGGCTCCAGTCTCAAACTCAGCTGAAGAATATTCATACAAAGCTGAAAAATTTTTTATTATACTCAGCATTATGCTTTCATGATTTAGAATTAAATCCTTGGGTTCTTACATTTTCCCCCTTATTCCTTTTAACTCCCATTACAGAAAGTGTGATTTTTTTCTTCCTGAGGGATTAAGTTTTAAAATAAACTGCTTGAGTTGGCCTGTTAATAATAATGTAAATGTTCACCCAGTAATGGAAGAATAAAATATTAGCCCCTTCTCATTTCCCTCAGAGAGTTCAGCACTCCTAATTTTGCATTTGTACCTTGAAAACAAGAGCTGTTTTGAATTTTAGCATCCAGTGACTTTGTTCTATTCAGCCTTTTCTCCTTCACCTAGTGCTGAATTCCATTTATTTCATTTATGGAAACATTGGAATCAGGTTTTCAATTGATGTAGTACTCTAAGCTAATGGCTCTATTCTGTATTTCTGTATTCTGTGTTTATATAAATTTAAAACAAACACAGTCTAAACTCATGTATAAGAGGGAGAAGAATAAAATAGCTTCATGACAGATAAAGAGAGTATAAAATCAAATAAACCTTTAAAATAATTAAGTGCTTGTGTTGAAATATACTGTTGTTGTAGGAAGTGGAATGTTAAATCACTTTAGAAATCCCTAGAGGTGCATTCACTCAGCAATTATGAAGATGGAGTAAAATACACACACACACACACACACACGCACACAGACATATGTGCTATTTTGCACCATTTTTTAATAACCCTGTAATCACCCACAGAGAAGATGGTAAAATAAAAGTCTATCACCAAGAAACAGTGATTATATTATAATAAGAGCATAGATATCCATGATCAAAATACATCCTCTAAATACAATTTAAAAAAAAAAAAAAAATTCAAACAAATGCAGACCTATCCAAATTCTGCCAAGACGAAAACCTGAAAGTGTTTGAAGTTTTAACCTTCCAATCTGTCTATTTCTAGGTATACACTGTCCTCCACTCCTTTTGAAACCTCTCATGTAAATGGTTTTCATTTTTCTCCAAGTCTCACACTAAAAACCTCAAGATTAGATATCTGGCCAATTGAGAGGTATGGGGGGGATGGAAGGACAGATGAGTATGAGGGAGGGACAGACAGAAAGGAAATGAGAAAGGGGAAAAGAATAAGAAGGAAAATAGGAAGGAGAGGAGAGACAGGAACAGCATTACACCTGTACCACTGTGGTTAAAATACAGACTCCCTGAATGTGCCATGTGCTGCTACATGCTAAGTTCACTGCCATTTCCCAGTGGGAGGTTATTTGCAATTATATTTTTGTTTCTGCTTCCTTTTTCCAGTCTTGGCAGACCAAAGTTAAGATTTTTCATAAATAATCTGAAGAGAGATGATGCAGGCCATTAGATTGTCCTGTCAATCTATATCTCTGTGTGCCACAAGCAAACAGCTACAACATATGCTTATGTTTCAGTATGATATATATAAAATAAGAACTTCATGTGACAGGTATAAAGATTAATGAAGATAAAGAGCACATTAATTAACATTTTTTTATAGGGAATAATTGTGTCTGCTAAAAATTTGAGAAATTTTAAGCTTTCGTATTTATATTGATATTCAAAAGCTGCGTAATCAACAGAATAAAACAGAAACTACTGCAAAATCGAAACTAATTGCTAGTCAGTGATTTAGCATGTCAAGGCAAGAAGCTGCTTTGCTAATAGTCTTTCTTTGTGATTCTAAAGTAGCAATGTCTCTGTGTCTTGCCTATGAGGAGAATTAGACACCTAGAAAGTCCTGTCGTTGCCTAACTTCATGAAAGTGCTGTACGATCAAAGGTTTCTGCCACTGCAGTGAAGCAGAGGGAAGCGCCTCCCCTGCTCTGCACTCACGGCTGTGAGACAGGTGCCTGCATCAGCCCTTCGCTTGGGTTCATAAAAGATGATATGTCAGTTCAGGTATACTTAGCAAGTTCAGTGAAGGTCTGGGCTGAAGTCCTCTTTGTGCTTGTTTGGGTTTTCCCTGGTGTGAATTAAGAGCATTCGATAGGACCAGACTGCAACACAACCCAGGCTCTCTGCAAACTTCTTGTGGAAGATGACTGGTAGGGCAGCTTGACTAAAAATCGCTCTGTGATTCAAAGATATAAAGGACAGTTTTTAATTATTTTTCCTTGTGAATATTTAATCGTGAATATCTATTTATATTTTGTGGAGTGACTCCAGTGGGTATGATGCCAATCCAGAATAACTAAGGAGTTAGAGCACTTTGGAGGTCAGGAAGAGATTCCTGCCCAAGTTCTGGGTTAATTTAGGCAGTAAAGTGACTGAATCTTATTCTTTCATATGCCAGGTGACTTAAGGGGCCTTTGAACTGTGTCACATAAGATATAATCCTCTTGTTTAGTCCAAATAAACCATATTTACTGAAACTTAGCAAGTTAATATGTCTGACAAAATAAAGTTGATTTAGAATAGAGCTGGCCATCTCATTTCATCTATGATAGCAGAATCATATTTTTCCTTATATTTTCATTGTGTTTGTTCAGTATTTTCTGTTAAGAGCTCTTTTGTTGAATACAGGTTGTTCCTTCCCAAACATTCGAGTTCCTGTTTTCTTTTGAAACAGGAGGAGTCTGAATTGGAATGGGCATTGAAATAAAGAGATGTGTAGAATGATTATAAATCACCATTCAGTTAAATAGACACTAGTATACATCGCATTTAAACATTTAAACACTTTAAATCATACTTCTTGTAAGAGGGAAGTGAGCTTATAACCCTTAAAATATGTTTAATTTCCTATGATTTATGGAGAATAATGGAAGCTACTCCAAGAGGAGACATTAAGAGAAGCTTTTCCTGTCAAGGTGGATATGCAATTGTTCAGGGCAGGCACTTCAAAATTAAAATAGATTTCTGGTTTTATCTGCTGTGTTTTAAGCCAATTTTCTGCCATTTGACTTAGTATTTAACCTTTTTATTAACAAGTGTGAGCTTTGCTTTCCATTTGACTCCAGTTCCTTTCCCAAAAATAACCCAAAGTGCCACAGTCATAATATTAATTGCTCCTTCGGGGGTTTTGCTCCTTAGGGAGTTTTGACATACAGTTGTATTTAGGATTCTGTCAGGAAGACTACAACACTATCTGAAGCTGACTTCAAACACTTTATGATCTTACAATCTGACTTCTTGATGAAAGTCAAAGCAAAGCGTTCCTGAAGTAGGCTTTATACAAAAGCATTCCCACATTCAGCATTCAGGGTTTGTATCACTGAAATTTATTATCATGTTTGAGGTGATTGCTTCAGCTGCTTCAGGCGCTTTGTAAGGAATGGTGTGTCTAATACAGATATAGAAAGAATACAGATCTATTACATGGTGGAAACTTCCAGTGAAACATCAATTTGGCATAGAGAGGGTGTGTGACAGCCTTTGTATGTGCTTATGTGAAGCGCTTGGCATTTTCATTGTAAGCACATCCCACACTGTCGTCCTTATAGAATGGTAACAGTGATTTTTCTATATGGCAGACTATTCCTATTTTTAGACTCATTGGTTGCTAATTCTTAATTATGGAACAAGTGTCTGATAGTCATTCCTAGAAGATATTACCTATCAAAGACACCTGTTTTCCTGGTGGATTTCTACTTAACTGTGTCAATCACGGAATTTACATGCTTTGCTAGCAGTTAGTAAGGTATTTTAAAAAAACCTCATAGCAAGTATAATCTTAAGATCACATGAGACTTTTCTAAGAAAAAAACACTGTGCTCTTCCCTGGACTTTTAGACCCCTTTATTATGAACACATTGTTTTGTGTTCTAATTTTTTGCTTTGCTTTTGTTTACTAGTTGAAAGATAGTAGACCTGTTATATAGATAATTCAACCAGATAATGGATAAGTGTTTTATAAGCTAAGGAACTATCCTTTAACATTTAATCTGTTTAAAATTTCTGTAGAGAATCTTTCTATTTTTCAAAATAAATTTCCAAAGTACACAGAACAATGCTGGTGTTTCATTACATTTAGGGAGTACTGCCAAATCTTCGTCCTTGATAAAAGACTTCCACCTGAGACACAGGTGTATTCATGATATAAACCAACCTTGATCCTGCTTGAAGTATCGAAACACTTCATGCAAAGAAGTGTTTCTGTAACTCAAAAAAGAAGTGCCAAAGGGTACAGGAATTGCTGCAGTCTTTGTGACCCAGTTAAGAGAAAGGTGTTCAGACGTTACAGAGCTGGGAAGCAGGTCAACCCCTTAAATACAGTATTTGCTTTACAAGCATTCCTCTTCCTTTTGGTGGAGTGCCTCACAAAACATGACTCAATGTAAAAAATATCTTTCAAGCTGTCTTTTCCACAGACTTGTTTGAGATTGTTGCAGATTTTGTGGTTGACTTTTATCAGTTAAGTCAACAACATTCCGCTGAGCAGCAAATGGCAGCAATGCAAGAGGACCATGAATAATAACTAATATAGGGCAATTTAATGCTTCTGCATACTTGTGCACTTAGTGATTTCAACATTCTCATGTCACCTGTATCATCTGACTATTTGGAATCAACACAAGGGTGTGTGTAATTTCCTTAACTTTGAAATCTTAATCAGTGTATCTCTTCCAGATGTAACCCCATAAAAAGATATGAGAAAGTGTAAAAATATCAGCCTGATTGTCCTGATATTTAAATTTGGAAGTTATTATAGATTTAATAATTATATTATATAGCAGCTTTTCCAATCTAAATATTCACACATATACCTGAGTAAATAGGTTAAAGATGGGGCACTCATTGCAATAGTGTATTTGTTTTGGATACACTCTAAAGAAAATGGGTAGCATTATGTCTTATGACAGAGCACGTGTGAACTGAGATCAGTCTGCACTTACACCTGCACAAAAAGGTTTCCCTTTATTTCCTAATGAAGAGATGTAAGGATAGGTCTAAAACTGTTGTAAACTGCCAAGCTACTGATTCAAGCTCTATCTCCATCAGCTGAGCAGCTGCCCTCTACATGCCACTGTGGCCTGTATCACCCAGCGTTCTATAATCTCACCCAAAGCGATAGACCTGACAGGGCCTTAAAATCAATCTGCAAATGATTTAATTGCAGCTCAGAGAAAGGTTTAATCTCCTGTTGTTGAAAATCCCTTAAGAACCTGGCTAATGAAATACCATACAAGTGGACAAACTTCAACCACTTTTTACATTCCCACATATGGATAATGATGTAACATTTGAAGAATTCATTCAGAGACAAAATAAAGGATGGAGGCCACACAGGGGGAGAAAGGAATGTGACCACTCCTTTCCATCTCAAGCATCCAGTTACAGATGTGTAAAGGAATCACAAAGTGACAGAAAAACAGTGTTGAATTACCACACTTTCCATTGACAGAATGTATGACATTATGAGATTTAAGACAGGAAAGAGTCAAACCCTCCGTCTTTTCTCATACTTTTTCATTCTTCCACCCCCCATATTTGCAGGTACCTGCTCCAGGCAGGACTCTTCTAACCCATCTCTAATTAATACTTCACCTAATCTTCTTGTAATTCTGCTAATTGTTCACAAACAGGCGATTTAATCAACACTCCACTAACAGGCGAAGCTTTATTCTCTCCACTGCGTTGTGCTTTGACACAGGGAGAACTGAGGCAACTATGTCCCAATTGCTTTGTTTCCATGTAATTTAACAGCAAGACATTATTTTCTCATAAGAGGTGCTTTGAATTTTTACTGCTAATGAATAAATTAACTAAAAAGGTTAATCTGCCTACATGTTTATGAAACATTATGCAAATTGCTCTCAAAAAGGTTTAATGGTAATTGAAAGCAATTGAAAACCATGGTACATTTCACTCAATTTTAACTTTTTTTTTTAAGTATACAAATTGCACTCACTTTAAATTTTACAGATGTGTAGGACAAGAGATAATTTTTATAATTTAAAGGAGCTTTCTTATAAATTTTCAGCTTTCTAGATTTCCAAGGTTATGAAGATTCACCTGAAAGTAGACGACTGAATAGTGAAAGATGATTGTCATTTAATATTTCAGTCCACAGAATCACAGAATATGCTGAGTTGTTAATAACACAATTACATTAATTTAACACATATTAAAGAAAATTAAAAAATATTTGTCATGCTTTTTTTTTTGGTTTTTGTTTTTTGTTTTGTTTTGGTGGTAAGATGATGTGAGGTCTGCTATCCACTCTGGAGCAGTGTGGGTTTATAGGTGCTGAGTCTCGCAACTATGAAATGGCAACTTTTTAGCAATTACATTGCTCAGTTTCCATGGCTCTCTTCTAAATTCAACAAAAGAATACATTAAATATGCACTCAAGAAGACATGAGGCATGTTTAGAAGTACAAAGCAAGCCCCAAATTCTCTTTATCAACAAATGTTTCTGTCCTCTGATTGAAAAAGAACGAAGAAATAGGGAGAGGGATGGGACAGAGAGAAATGTAGTATAGTTTGATCCTCTAATTGATAAAAGGCGCTAATGGAAAACAGAACAATAAATCCATACATAAAGGTTTTTATTAAAAAACCAAACAAACAAAACAAAATAAAACAAAAAAAACCACACACAAAAAAACCCCAAAAACCAAACCAAACCAAACCAAACAAACAAACAAAAAACCCCAACAACAAACGAAACCAAACCAAAACAGAAACAAACAAATAAAAAAAAAAAACCATAACAAAACAAAACAAAAAACCCAAACAAACAAAAAAAAACCCTAGGAAAAAAATAACTACTCTTCAAACTGTGAAAGGAGATAGCTCCATGGCTTAGGAAATTTTTAATTGCACTCAAGTCATGTGCATTTATTTCATCAACGAGTTTCCTCTGTAGGTTGGATTTCAAAGCAGTCTGAATATTTGTTCTGTGAGAGAATGAGCTGCATTTCTTAAAGACTATAATAACCTAACCTGTGAATTTAATACTTTAATTCCTTTGCACCTAAAGTATTTTAGGTGTTTATATAGACATTTACATTTTAGCAACAAGATAAGCATTTTTTCCTGCTTGGGTTTTTGGGGGGATTGGATTTTTTTGAGTTTTTGTTTGCGGATTTTGGGGGGATTTTGTTTTTGTTTTTGCTAGTTTTGGAGGAGGCTGTGTTTGGGTTTGGTTTTGGGGGATTTTTTGTTTAGACTTTCCTAGACTTTCCTAAAAATGACATACAAATTCGAGCAACTTTTTTTTAGTATTATCAATGTTCTTTGATTAATTTTTTTGTGAATATTTGTCTTAACTTGATTTGATTTTGAAAACATTTCCTCTGTTTGAGTTGATAATTTCTGTTTATTTAACCTTTATTTTTGTCAGTCACTCTGTGTTTGATTTTCCTTCTTTGGGCATCAATTGGTGAATCGGAAAAGGAAACAAAAGAAAAGGAGGACAACCAGTAGCTTGTTGTGAATATATTCAGTGCTGTGCAAAGTAACTACATCTACATAAAAATGTATTTGAATATTTTCAAGCAGCTGTTTGCAACTGTTTACTTCTAACATCCCTGCTGAGTGTTGGAGATTAGTTAGCTGCACTGAATGCTGCTCAGAGCACTGTCTTGGATCTCTTTTGGAGAGTAAAAATAGTGCAGAATATGTTTTTGCATTAGAGCCTTGGAGGGCAGAGCAGTGCCAGCACAGAGAGGCAGTGGCTGCTCATCCCAGGCTGGCCTGGTCTGGCAGCCCTCAAACCCCACTGCCTCCAGTGGCCCAAAGCTGCCAAGAGCTGCATTTCAAAACCTTCTGCAACTATGGGACCAAAACTGTCACTGAAGGGCAGACGTGCTTAGGAACTTAACGTCATTTTTGCCATTTCACTTCTAGAAGACCCTACTGGTCATTATTGTGCAAAGAGGAGACCAGTTTCCACTTTATACTAATATATAGTTAAATAATGAGGGTTCTTTAAATTCTTTTATACTCTAGTGTGTTTTTATTTTTTAAAAAATAGTCATAAATATGAGAGGGGGTTTTTGCTTAAAAGCCATTAGCATTCCTCCTCCTACTTCTTCTATGTGGTGACTCTCATAGCCAAATCTCTCTGACAATGTTTTTTCTGATCTCTCCCATAAATGTTTCCATGGATATTTTATATCCTTTCCTTCTTGTACCTCAATAGGTTTTATAAATCACTGGTGTTCTCTGATTCCCCCCACCTAGTTATAAACATAAATCTCCCATCCTTTAGCCTTTGCTGGGTGCTTTTGTTCTGCTTTTATAAATTTCGCTATCCTTTTCCCTTTTAGCTCCAAAACGAGGTTTTTTTGAGCACAAGGAATCAGAAATACTTCAAAGGAAATATAAGCAATGTATTTAGTATTAGTAATACTTCCCTTTAATTGAGTGAAGTAGATCAGCTGGCGTATAAAATTCATACAAAAACAAGTGAACTCAGTAATGCAGAGATGGGGGAACTGATCCTCTTCCTTCTGCTTGGGTAAAAGTAGGTTCCTCCATTTCCCACATTGTAAAGCACTGATTTGTCTATGAATATAAATTAGAGAAGCCTTAGATATGCTCACAGTCACAACCTCTTGTTGTGGCAGGTGGTGAAGATTTTTGGTGCACTTCCCACTTTGGCAATTGCTCTCACCTTATCCAAGAAGCATGGATGCAAAATCAGGGTGGCTGGGAATTAAGCCCCAGCTTCTCATACAGTCAATAAATACCCAAAGGCTCTCTTCAATACATAGGCCTTCATGTTTGGGGCATGAATAACCACAAAATACTTTTCCTCATAAAATTTACAGCATTTTCTATTTCTTCCCACGACAGAGAAATACCATATGAGAAAATGTTCTTTCAGTAATTTTCCTCCCAGAACTGGCTTGGAGCCAAATGTTCACAGTTCCACATTAGTGGCAAAAAAATCAGTCAAGTGTTTCTCTTGTTTCAAGAGGGGGAAAAGAAGTTTACGCTATTTTTCTGCTCTTAATCTGGATGACTCTTGACTGAGCATAGAGGAGCTTGTCACCTGGGCACTCCTACTTCTTTTACAACTGTCTGGGAATCTGGCAGAAAAATATTTACCTGTTTCCAAATCATGAGCATGATTTGTGGTTTGTGGTTTATACTTTGTCTTTTTACACCAGGTGCAATATACCACTGCCCTCTGTGCTTTCTCAGGAGTCAATTGTGTCATTAGTCATCACCGTAGCAATGCAGCCCAAGGAGCAGTTAAAGGTTTTAAAAGCTCAGACCAGAAGGATTGTTTTCCATCCCATTACAGTGTTTGGCACACTTGAGAGGCATGAGAGAACATGGCCACTTTCTACCCGAGGACCTGGGCAGAGGACCAGACCAACTAATGCACAGTTTCCAGCCTGGAGAGAAAGGAGAGGTCACAGAGCTGGTTAGCTGTACCTAAAGCACACCCCAAACAAGTGACCTCATGGCTGCCAGGTTCTTCCAAAAATGTTTCTGCTCCCAGTAACAAGAAACCCAGACAGCAAACAAAAAGCTGTCAGTAAGGTTTGTTATGCAGTCATAAACTGATAACATGTGCCCTCAAATATTTAATAGATCTGAACTGAAATATCAGACTTTCCTCATCCCTTCTGATCTAACCTCATACCTAAAAGGCCTCAACAAGACCAGAAATTCAGTTGGCTTGGACTATTTACTACCAAATATTATTTTAAATAAATTAATCTCTTGTTTCAAATTTGCAGAAGCAGACAAAACAGTGATTGATTTTTCTGTATCTTCTTGAGTCTCAAAAAATGTTGTGCATTTGGATGCTGCCAGGTTACCCCAAGGGGGAGTTTTTACCTGTTATAATAGGAAGCCTGGTAGCTTTAACACATTACTCCAGTGTTTGCCTCAATTCTGTCTTATTTCTGTGGTTATTGGACACATTTCAGATAGTTCTTGACCATCAGACCCTTATAAACTCACATTGCTCACAAAGTTACCCAAGACAATATTATTGCAGAATGATTTAACAGTCTCCAGATAGAGTGCATTAGCAAAACATATGCTTTATACTTTTATAGGCATTAACACAGTGACTTGGATAAAATAAGAGCCAGCTTTCAGTTCAAGTTTTGTTTTCAGATTTGAAATTGGTTAGTTAAATATCCAGTGATATTATTGGCTCTTTCTCATTGTAGTTTTATTCATACTCGTACGTCTCATAGGCCTCCTTCCACTTCAGTGGAATATTGTGTGGAAAAGAAATTTAGTACAGAGTGACTAGAAGTAAAATATTTTCAAATAGAACATCCATAAATATGCTTGGCATAGGCATTAAACCTTTCTATAATTTTTTCCCCTATTTGTAAATGATGGATGATCGAAGTTCAAACACAAGAAGTGATACCAAGAGAAAAATTTAGATAACCTAAAAAGGGAATCCATTTTTAATGCATACAAATTGACCTTAAGAGTACAGAATACCCGTACAATACCCACTTCCAGACTTGGCCGATTCCTAGAGGTCTGGGAAGTTTCACCCTAACCAGAGAGCTTTTTCCTCTAGACCTGACTGGGTTGTGAGTCACACCCAAATTTCTTAATTGTATGAGAAAATTCATCCCATATTTTTGTCATTGAATTTGGAGCCTCCCACCTATTGCCACTGAATATTGATGACAGCATCTGACTGTCA
This sequence comes from Origma solitaria, assembly GCA_013397895.1. Taxonomy (NCBI): domain Eukaryota; kingdom Metazoa; phylum Chordata; class Aves; order Passeriformes; family Acanthizidae; genus Origma; species Origma solitaria. The sequence goes on from VZRL01003807.1 coordinate 725,789, forward strand.
TAGAGTACTTTTATTACCAGACATAAACTACTTGAACTATTTATTGTTCAAGGTCTGAATCTGGATCCCTCATTTTTTTAAAAAATGGCTTTGATCTTGCTTGTAGTATTCAAACTCTGAATATGGAGATAACTTGTCCTCCATCTCTGTTACTGCAATTCTAGATTAAGCTTTGATTGAGCTAATGATATGGCCCATAATATTACAGAAAACAGGCATGGCATAGAGATGGAACTCCCTGGAACATAATTCACAGATAATCAATGTATGGAATTTAACACTAGTCTAAAGTATACAATTAAGCACCTTTAAAAATCTGATGTGCAATTAGTAAGCATTTCACAGTAACAATCAATAAAAGTAAATGAAGCTAACAGTTCAGAGTAATCATGTATCAGCAAATCAAATGCAGACTGACATGCAATACCAGAGTAATTTATTTCTGTTATTGATTTCAATTGAGGTTTTGTCTGATGACCTATATACGCTATGTTGAATTTAGTCCACAGAGATTAACAGCCTTATAGGGTGACATAGGATCAGGTAATCAGGTTCCAAATGAGCATGAAAGACTGAATTTTTATTTCTGAATACTTAAAGTACTCAGGAACACATTAGGAGTCTATTAATAATGCAGGGTCACTGAAAATAAATTTGGAACTTTGGATTTCTGTTTGCCAGGAAGTCAGAATCCCAGAACAGTCCTCTCCTGCAGTACTCCATATGTTAACACAGAGAACCACTTTGTTTGTTTCTTTGTGGGTTTTTTCAGCTACCATGTTTGATATTTTGTTTGAAGGTAGGCAAAGGAAAAACATAAGAATCCATCACCTTGCAATTGAAAATTTTCAGAGCAAGTTACATTTTTCTTTCTGATTTCTCTTGCAGAAAAATTGACAGGCAGGACTCACTCTCGACTCACACTAAATGAAAGAATATGAAACTGGACTAAGCAAAATAGCACTTGGGATGAACTATCTTTCTCTGCACCCTTTCTCTCATCTTTTGGACAAGGGGTAGTATTTTTAAAACGAAATCAGGTAGATCCAGACTAGGCATAAGGAAGAAATGTTTTACAATGAGAAATTTTTTGCAAGGTGAAACTCTCACACAGGTTGCCCCAGAGAGGTGGTAGATGTCCCATCCCTGGAAACCTTCAAGATCAGACTGGATGGAGCTCTGGGAAGCCTGATCTAGTTGAAGATGTTGCTTCTCATTGCAGAGGGCTTGGACTAGATGGTTTTTATAAGGCTCTTCCACCACAACTTGTTCTATGAGTCTCTCTTTGAAATTTCCCTATTTTCTTTTGTCTTATATATAGGCTGTTATGCTTTTAGAGCAGAAGACATCATACATAAATATGACAAAACCTGTCAGAATGAAAAAAAGTGTATAGCAGCTATCTTAAATGTATGTTTCTAAAGGAATGGTTTTTGCTGTGTTTTATAGTTCTGTGTCTGTAATCATGGAGTTTCAAATTAATTGCTCCAAGGGGAAACTTTAAAGTCTATTTGGAGCACCCCTTTCACATCCCAGTCAACTGAAAATTCTAATTAATATTGTCCAAGTACTAGTCTTGCATGAAATTTCTCATATATTTAGAATATTTTCCACCTGTGTAGCCCATTTGCAGGAGCAAGATTAGCGTTTAAATGAAGTTATAGAATGTATAGGAAAGCAAGAAGAAGGAAGGACAACACTTAGAAGGCACAGCAGTGCAATAATACCATTCTAGCCTTCTTTATAAGAGTACTGTGCTGAACTGTCAGTATCTTGCTGTATGGATCTAGAGCCTAAATGGCTTGTGGCTACTCAAGGGTGAGCTTACATAATTTTTAATAAAATACATGCAAGGGATAGGTGGAAAACAATAGAAATGATAAGATTTTCACGGCCATGCAACAGTAAGTTATTTGATTTTCCTGAAATTCCAGATGCAGAGCAATTCCATTCAGACTGTAGGATGTTGCCCTGCAGCATGTATTAGAGCTGCCACTCTGCTGTTTCACTTTTAGTGCATTACAGATGTGTACAATATAGCTCTGCTCCCTGAGGTTAAATTTTGCTGATTGTACAACCAAGACCCTGAGGGCTAGCACAGACAGTTGAGAAAGTGTTATTTTGTCCATTTTGCTATGGAACTGTATCTGTATAGTTATATGGAGAAATTCTTGGTTTACTGTTCTTCTTGTCCATGCGTTCTTTCTCTGAAACAGATTATTTTAATATTGTTCAATATGAAAGGTCATTCCAAAGAAAAGAAATTAAAAATTCATCTCTGAAAAAAAAACAACCCAGAAAGGCAAAGGAGGCTGGAAACAAAGATCAATAACATTCTCTAATCTACAGTACTCATTTTCTGCATGACTGAGTGCTGCAGTCAGTACTAGCAACATGGATGTCCATATTCATCATACATATGAGCTCAGTTCAGATACACAGATTCAGCTGTTTTGGTGTGTTTGACATAGCAAAACCCTCTAAAATTAAGATTATAGGCCCCTGTGCACTGTATTTTAAAGAAAAAAAAAAGGCTAGTTGGTACTAACCTAGCCCTCAGCTATGTCCTTTTACAAGACTTTAACATATATAGTACCTTCTGCTTTATGTCTTATGCCCAGTGATATACAGAAAGCATCAGACATTCCAAAGTTATGTGAAAGGTTAGCTAGAGCTACATCAACAAGGGTAAGTCATAAATAAAATAAAAGGAACAAGATGGAAGGCATCCATCTTTAAGATGAAGGGGCAGTAGACTTCTGATATGTTCCACTGCAGTATGGATAGAGGAAACAGGACCTGTCCAACACATGGCCAGGAGGTTTTCAATATTTTATGTACAGCATCTGTAGTTCTATTACTGACTGGATATAAAAGTTTTCTTACCAACCAGAAGTTTATTAAGGAGTGTGTCTATAATGGAAGGGCTGTATTAAATATTAATTTGTTTTGGATCTTAGTCTGTAATCTAAGTGTCCTAACCTGGGGCTTTGAAAGTTTTATTTTTTTCTTCCCCCCTCCCCCCCACCTTTTTCCTTTTATGTAAGTGAGCTAACCTTTTTGCAAAGCATCCTGAAAGGCTGTCTTGAACTGTGCATTGTACATGAGATGTTACCATACAATCGTTCTTTTGAAAACCAGTTAAGTAGGAAATAAGAAAGTCAGATATATTCATCATTTGCTCAGTGTTATTTCTTTAGACTTCCAAATAATGCATTTACTGCATAGAAAGAGTTCATTGTGTTGTCATTTAAAAGCATTTCATATGGTCAAGTGATCTTAAGAAAAAACTTTTATTGTCTCCTAAAGAGCTGGGCCTTCTGTGAAATTGATGAAAAGGGGCATACAAAGGGGATCAAGTGTGACAACAGTCTTGTGGTAGAGCAATGAAATTGTTTTGACTACCTTGAACTTCAAAAACTGTTTGCAGTATTTAGTATTACACATTTGAAGGTCTGAAAGAAAAAACTGTGAGCTGACTGGAGGTGGATTGTAATATATAAGAAGATTGACTCATCTGTACTGCTTAATTTAGTTCACAGTAGTGTAACTTCATAAAATTGCTAAGTTTATTAAAAATAATTTACAAACTTCAGTTTCAGGAAGCATGCAAAATATTCTAGTAGAGTCAAAACAACTTTTATTTCTTTATAATGTGTTTGATATGGCAACAGAAATTCCTCGCCAAACATTACACCAAGGGAGCAGCTTTTCATCACCTCAAACTTCTGTGGCAAAACAACATGTGTGATATAAAAAAATAATATGATACCAAACCTTGAATAGGTTTCCAACACCTAAAAGTGTGTCAGAAACTCTTTGCTGTGCTTTATCTGTGGGAGGGTCCACCATCTATACCTTGTACATAAGGAATGCAAAAAATATCTGTGGTTACCCTTCCCTGGATTTCATTTGTTTGATCACATTAGCATCCATGCGATGTTCTTTGATCCTCTAGCTTTAGATAACAATGCTTTAATTAATAAATTAATGGCTATTTTAATAACATAATTGACTTATGTCCCCTCACCAGGTTAAGTGAAGGTGCTTATCAAGCCATCATTCAAGTCACTCTTATAGCTGTGTCTGCTAGTGGACAGCTGTGCTACTTGTGTGCAAGCTGATGCTGGCGAAATAGTTCCGCAGGCAGAAAAAACAAACCCTCTTGGCTTTGTTCATCAGTGTGCATGAATGAATAATTCAGAATATATCAATGAAATGTTCAAAACAAATCTCGTATTCAAAAGACATTCGTGTTTGTTTTGGACACAGAGTCAGCTGAATACCAGTATTTACTAGCTGTCAAAAATTATTTTTTCAAAATGTTAGAAAGATAATCTGGGTTATGTTGAAGGATACTAAAATTTTGGCCCTTTAGGTTTATGAAAATTCTTCTGCATTATTTTTTGAAACTGATTATCAAGTTAACGTAGATTTGAATCTCCAGAATTTTTCAATAATGATTTCAGGATGACAAAGATATTTGGAACAACCTGACATTTCTTAGCACTATATGGATTAAAAACAGGATTAATGTAAGGGATGAATCAATATGAGCAAAATCATTAAGTGTATCTTGCTTTCTTGAAAGCCATACAAAGCATCAATCTGTTAACATTGAAAATATGCATTTAAAATCTTATTATCTTTAATTTTGTCTAATGACAATTGTAGCTGCTTCCAGAAAGTGATAGTTGCTAGATGAAATAAGAATTGAATTCCATAACTTTGTGATTATGGGTCTGATTGGAACTGAAAACACTAAGGAAAAGCACTTGCAAGAAACAGGCCACTAGAAGAACCAAAAAGGCACTGTATATCCCAAATCTTTAAACAATTTAATGTGACTAAGGTAAGAAGTTAATCTCTTAGACTCCCAATAGAAGCAATATAATTTCACCAAACTCTTCACTCTTCCAGTGAATTGTCTTGTAAGGTATTTCTTTTCAAGAGAAAAGTCAGCACTTAGGCAAAAATTTCTTTTAAAAATAATACTGAAATCAACAAACCAATGGTTTCAAGGTTGCACAAAGCCAATTAAAGCCAGAAGAGATTACAAATAATAGTGGAAGGTATCACTTAAGACAGTGGGAAAGGTTAGGGGAAAATACATGGATGACAAAGATAAAACCTTGTAAAGTTTGGAAAAAATTTACATAGCCTAGTAACTAATGTGATCTTTTTTATCTGTTGGTTGGCTTGGATATGTTTTTTCCCTGGTATGACTTTCTTTTTCCCCAAAAAAAGCAATTTTTGGAATAAGTACTAGTGCCTGAGAATGCTAACAATTCAGGTAACGTTTGGTGGAGCAATTCATGTGGGATTTTTAACTAAATTCTGGAGTTACTCAAATGTGTACAAAATATTTCTGTGTATAAACTTATCATATCTAAATATGAAGAAAAGTTTAAGGCAATTTGATTCCTCTATGCCTACTGTATTGACTGAGTAGTACCTACAAGGTATTATTTGGAACAAAAGCATGGTTTTGTTTTTTTTTTTTTTACAGTCTTTCGGATTTAAGAGTTTTGTATTTTTACTCTTTCAATATATGATATTTATAGAAGCCTTCAAATCCCTCAGGGTCACCACACGTTGATCTGGGTCACAAGCACTGGTGCAAACAATAGCTTATGCTAAATTTATATTACTTCAAACTAGCACCATTGATCCTGACCCTGGGACAAGCAGATTTGGGACTAAACCTGGCACCAAAGTGGCAGTCTGGGCAAAAACTCTGGTGACCTTTTGAATGCATAAGTTTTCATGTCATTCTCTGTCTGACAGAGCAATATAGAAACACAGCTGTAGTTACATAATCGTTACAGTGGTCACCTTGAGGTCACTTGCAGCTAAAGTTGATCCTAGCTTTGCAGATACCCTCCTTGATCAAATACATATAAAGTCTCTTGAAATTCAGGATTTCAAGAAAATCCTTAACACTTCAGATTTTTGTTACTACCGTTGTTGATATCAGTTTGTTTCACATGGATTTAACACATATGAAGTATGTTGTGTAAGGTTAATTGTGTAATTTGTTCATATAAAGTCAATATAATCTCATTATAACATAGCTGTTGATTTTACCTAATGTTTCTAAATCAGATCATAATTGAAATTAGGTCATAACTATGGAACTTTAAAAAAGAGTCAATATACCTTTTTTATTATTTATTTTCAAGAAAAAAAAAATCTTATCTAGACATATTAATAGACCATTATTTTTTCTCTCATTAAATATTGTCACAGCCTTTGAGTCATTAAGACAATTTTTCTGCTGGCCATCATTCTCTGTTGAGTTCCATCAGGCTGGTATCTAATTCTGTAAACTGACATTGGGGTAGAATTTTTTTTTTTCTTCTGTTGCAGTTCTCACAACAAAACAAAACAAAAACAAAAACAAAATAAAGCAACCAACCAAACAAAAAATTTTAGAGGTTCTAACTCTGCAAAAGAGGTTTAAAATTGTCACCTCTCCTCCAAAGCATAAGTACAGATGTTTTGAAAGTTTCAAAGAGTATCTTGGAGAAAGCTAGAAAGCAGTTGTGACAAGCACTCAGGTTCCCTTATTGTTTTTCCATATGCTGTGTCAATGTCTCTGTGCATAATTTTGTACACATACTCTCTGCTTGTTTCCTCTTGAATTGAGTGATATGAAACAAACACTGGATTCAGCAACATTGACTTCTCTGGTTTTTAGTGTCAGTCTTTGTTGTACATAATTATGTTGGACAAGAACTCTCATTGATGTACAGAATATAAAACTCAAGTTTGATCCTTTTCCTGGATCAGAGATCAGGCATCAGACATAAACACAAGGCCTTGTGTTTGAAATAAGTAGGTCAGCTGGTAAAAACTGGTAAAATACTTTTCCCAGTATGATATTTTGAGAATAATTTCTGAACACTGTATGAGAAACATGATGAACCACTGATACAGTTAGGTGGGGCAAATGTTGCATATGTAAATTAACAATTCTGGTAGAAATTCTAGGAAAACTAAATTCCAAAATACAGACATTCAAAAAAAAAAAAAAAAAAAAAAAAAAAACCCCCCAAAAAAAAAAAAAAAACAAAAAAAAAACAAAAAAAAAAACAGAAAATAAGAAACANAAAAACCTGGTACACAGAAATAGTCTCAATGTTCAGTCGAAAACTTGAAATTCCTAAATTTCACAGATGCATTATACCTAATTTAGATTACATTTGACTGCAAATGTGTTGGCTTTTGCATGTGTTAAAACATATCTAAATCCCAAAGAATTGACAATCTTAAATGTCAAGAAAGATGAAGTGTGAGTGAAAGAAGAGTTTATCATATCTATTAGTACACGACTGAGGTACCAAGAGATAACATGGAATGAGATTGGTCCCTTTAATGACAGAAGGGACTGATCTCAACTTGCCTGAAGCCCAGAAAAGTATCTTAATTATGATCACACTCTTTTTTTCTTTGCAGTATTACCCATGCCTTTGTAAGACAATCTACCTGTGCATTGGTAAATTAATTTAAATTAATATACCCTATTAAACTCAAATTATTGTCAGTGTATGTATGCATACTCCTTATATAATTTCTATGGAAAGTTTTATGATGCACAAGGAGTTCTATTCTTCTTTTTGATGTTAATATTTATATACCAAAGTCCCATTAATGTCAATAGGAGATACACATGTAAATTTCCCCTTTCCCAAGTACTGATGGCAGAACTGATACAAAAGTGTTCTCTTTTTTTTTTCTTCAATGACTCTGTTTTAGGTGTAACACAAATATCTGGGACAGGAATAAATCAAAACAAAATGAAACCGCCACCTTTTCCAAATAGCTGCCAGTCTGTTTTGCTTTTTGTCTATGTTCAGAATCACTTTCTTTTTTCACCAGAGAGGTAAAAAGCATAAAACAAAAAATAAGACATTCCTTACCCCACCCAAAATCCCACTTGAAGTACAGCTTTACATTCCTTTTATATTTATAGAGTTTATAATGAAACATTTCCTTGTACTAGCTGTTTCCTATGAACCCTTCAACGTGAAGTTTATGCTATGCTCCACTAGATTTCTTTTTACCTTTCATTTGTTAAATATGACATTTCTCCTAAAACTCATTGATTAAAATCCTGTGTTCTGCAAGCTCACTCACTACCTTATTTAATTTCATCCTATTTTGGACCTTAGTTTAACAACTGATTGCATGATTTTTCTATATGAGACAACACCAGAGAATGGATTTTGTATCATATCTCCTGGAAATGGATATCCTTCTTTCCTCTTGTACCACACACTTGAACACTGCCTAGATGTATCTCTATGAGAGCTTTGGGATTATGCAATGTCTATAAAACAAGGGATATTCATAAGATTCAGATTTAAAAATATCCAGTCATGTGGGTAGACGAACCCTAGGTGGAATTTAAGTTTCAATTGTCTCTGGGTCTAGGAAAGCCTGAACCTCTGTCGATCACATATTTCCAAAGGGAAGAAGTAGGTGGAGATGGTCATGTTATATAACATGGTGTGAAGGCAGGTCTGGAATATTCTGTAAGCACAATAGCATCTGAAAAAAAACGCCTTGTAGATCTACCACATAGATCTCTGTGCAGTGACCTGTCATGTTTCACCATACGTGAGGTGCTTAGACCTCCTGTCCCATCTGAAAGACTGGCTTTGCACGGCAGTGTAAATGTACCCATTTATTTCATAATAGGAGAACTTTTCCAGTCCGTTCTGGAAACGAATTTTAAAAAGACATAAAGTTTGGAGACGAGGAAAGTCACCAGGGAACATAGCACAGAGGAACTGAAACTTGCATTTTAGCTTTCCTTGGAAATGTCTTATTCTCCTACTGGCCAGATAGCTAAGTAGTTTCTGAAGTTGTGCAGAATACAGAATATCTGCAGGCTGATCACAGATTGTCTTCTTCAAACATTTTAGAGGCAACTATTTTCTGCAAACTATATCTCAGCTCCCAGTTGAATCCTTTGTTATTCTCCCAGGATCTTCAGGTTTATACTGATATTGAATCATTTGTTATAAACTGACATGCAAAAAAAAACCCAAACCAAACTAAAAAATGCCTCTAGAAAGTCATTGAGGTGATAAACTCTGCTTTGTTGAGAAAGGTGAACTTTAGCTGATTTGTAAAGTACTACTATACAGAAAACAATAAAGTAAGGGAATTCAGCTGTCACTTGTGAATAGGAGTTTAGGCATCATTGCTTGAAGGCTGAACATGAAAATTCTCAATGCTGATTAAATGACCATAATTCCTCAAGGTTGTGACATGTCTGACAGGTATGGGAAGCTATGATCAGAAAATCCAAGCAATCGAATCTACAATGGAATGTCATGCTCAGGAGGATTGATTTACTCTCAGCCAGCCCACAGAAAGGATAAATAAAACAGAATCTCTAGGCATTTAAAATGTCTAATATCTGATTGTGTTTTGAGATAATGTCAGTTCATTTAAAAAGAAATTTGATTTGCTATTCTAGCTGAAAAACAAGTGCTTTCCACCAATTGCTCATTATACTCATTAGCATCCTTAGAAACGAACTGTTCGCAATGGAAATTTGGAGCTGGCATCATAACATATCAGGTGACGCTTGCTATTGCTGCTGGCCTCCAAGCCTTCCAGGAATTCTGGATTTCCACCTAAAAACTCCAGCCAGAAATTAACGTGGCTCAAATTAAACAATACTGAATAGTCACATTGGCAGCTCAACTCAAGTGAAGCTATGCTGCCAGTAGGAACAGAGCCAGTGGGCAATCACAGAGACAAATGCTGGCTTTAAATCTTGCCCTTGAGGATTGAATGAGTCCTTTTACCTTGGGAAGATTATGTATATTTTTTACACAAATGCCTTTCTAGCAAAACCAAGAGAATCCTAATAGCTCTTCTACTTCACATAGCCCAAAGCTCTATGCATTTAGTAATTTTCTGAGATTAATTCTGAACAGCTTCTAAATTTCCTATTCATAAGAAATGTTGATTCCTATCTTACTTGCCCTCATTTAACAGTACTGCTCTCATTTAGACCATGAGAAAAATCAGAATTATTTATTTTTTTGCATGTGTGTGGGAATGTAAAAATAGTCAGGTTTAAAAAATAAATCAGGAGCTCAGGAAGAGATAGTAGCTGGTTTTAAATTTACAGATCCCTGGTTGATCCTGAGTAGGTCAGAGTAATCACAAGATCTAAGCACCTGCAGCTCATTTGTACTTTGCAATGAGAAAGCCTTGGTGGGTAGTGGTTTAGGGAGACACCTCAGAGAATGGAAAAGCCACAAATTAATGTAATAGCTTACCAAAACGCAGGACTGAGTAATTTTCCCTGTCTTTCAAGAACTGAAAGAGCCTGCATAAGGAAATTCTGTTGCTTTAGAGAAAACTGCTTTAGAACTGTCACTTTAGAGGTTACTGATGTCAAGATGGCTAAGCTATAGGAAACTCTAACAAGTTCTTTGGGGCAGAAGAATCTTTTAAACTGTTGACTGAGAATAATCATGTTACACATGGATATGGATCCACCTACTTATATCTGGTGGTAGTTCTCAAGCCAATGTCTTGCATTGCTCTTGTGTGGAATATCCATTGGTCTTGTTAGCTTGAGGAAATGAGACTTATCTTTCAGGAAAATACATATAATTCTAGCTTGTAGGAAAATTTGCTTCTCTGTAATGTTCTTTCTCCTTTAAGACTGTGTTAGTTTAGAAATATGGAATCACAAGGGGAAAGGAAAAAAGGCAACCTGATTTGGTCACCTGGAGTTGTATGTGTACAAATATCTGTTCTCTAGAAAATGCTTGTATGTTCTCAGGTCTTTATAGAGATCTTTCATCATCAAACTCCACCCAGGCTCTGGCAAATGCTGTTATCAATATATTTCTGTATTAATTTTTCTTATTATTAGATTGTATAATCTTTGTTAGGCTTTCTGCACTTCCATTTGAGGCATCTAAATTCCACCCACTGAATCACAAAATGAAAATTATAGATATCTGATTTGGACACTTGGATTCTACACCACAATCCCTGGTCCAAGTGTCATCCACTTATAGGGATTCTTATTATTACCTAGATGCAATTTAATGCATGTAGCAAGTAGGAAAGGATCACAGATTTAGAAAATCTTAGCATGACATAAAGCTACACTGTCATCATCCTTGGGTCAACTTTAAAAAATCCATCTATTTCACTTCATAATATATATATATAGGGTGACAGGTTGGAAGAATGGTCCACACCATGTTATAGAATCAATGTCCCTTAAATGCTCAAATGGCTGGCTAAATGTGATGAAATAGTGTAAGAATAATCCCAAACTCAGAATTCACCATTTTTTTTAGGGGTTTTCTTTATGGTTGACATAAGTTTTGCTGCAAACTCTCCTGAGCCATCTTTGCCTCTTAAACCTTACCTTCTTTCAACTTCAGATATGTAACTTTCAGCTTCAGGGGTGTGGTTAATGCAAGTGTACTTACGGTGGGTCTTCTCATTCCTAACTATTCCCAATGTGTAACACAATACCAAAATCTCTGGGTTTTCATGTAATTTTTTTAGTAATTGAGTGCCTATCCTAAGTCCTTCTTCTGCTTAGCAATGCTGTGATGACCATAATCCTGCTTGTTGGAGAGAGTTGTTACTCCTTTCGTCTTCTGTTTGTGAGGCAGTCTTCTCTCTCTGCCATTGATTTGAGTCATGAGCTGGAATGTATTCTAGCAAGAATCCATGAGTCAATAAAAGTACTCGTGTTCTGATGGCATGATCAAACCTGACATCCTGTCACAAATGTGAGGTTTAGACTAATGATACCCAGTACTGCCACTGCCGCAGGTGATCTCACTATTCTAAAAGCAAATAAACAAGGAATTGTTTATAAGAAGGGATAAATCTATGTAGTCTTGAACTTCTTTGGCCTGAGAAAAAAAATTTTTAGAAAAGACTGCTCCAAATGTTTGACAGTCATGGGAAGACAGGTCTCCGACAGAGAAGCAAAATGAACTAACAGCATAAACTGCCCTCAGGAACTGGGAGTACTAAGAAATGAATGTCCTGGCTTTACTGCAATGGAAGAAGTTTCGTGACTGGAAAACACAAATACTCTGTGTTCCTTCTTGTTATGTTGGAAAGATTTATTTAGGGTAGCTTCTGAGGGAGGTTTGCAATTTCAGTCCATCAATAAATTGGGAAATGCATCACACCAGCAAACAAATAATGCTATAGATAGCAACGCTCCATAATTCTCTAGCTTCTTTAATTTTCAGTTTTTAAAAGTGCTTAGCCTGGCACTTTTAATTCTTTAATTAAACCTCAGAAATGCCTTCTAAACTAATAAGTAAACTGAGCCAAATTTTAGAAAGGGATAATTAGGATCAAAATATTTGTATGGTTTACCAAGGTCATACTATTTATCAAAGCAGGAAGAGAACAAAAGTCCCTAAATCCCACAGCTTTGTTTTTACCACTGGTCCCTACATCCTGTATTATTTTTTATCTGTTTCATAAACTGTATTGAAAACAGTTTCAGGAACCACTGGAACCAACATTACACACTCTACAGAAATGTAGTCAAAATGTAATTTAGTAAAGGAAGTCAGCTGGAATGAGTCGGACCACAGTTCTAACTCAGCCTAATTACCTGGGTTGTTTTCCTCTGTTAGCAAAGAGCAATGATAGGTTTCACAGGAGTCAGATGGAAACTACAAAAATAGACCTTGGAAGCTGGAGTCAGGGAACTCGGAGTGGCTGCCACGAGATGGCAATGGGATTAAATGCTGCCTGTTCCCGTGGGTCTGCCTCAACAGTCCAGATCCCCCCGGGGGAATTGTCATATTCCAGTGGTGCAAATGGCCCTGGGCCTAAACTGCAGTGGGATCCTCTGGTATCCAAAGGCAAGATGGAAAATGATTCCCAAAAGCTTGCAATCCAAGCATCAGAAACTACAACAAAGCATACTACGCTGATCAAACACAATTATGAGTTTGATATATGTAGCCTAGACATGCACAAAACTTGTGCAACTAAAGCTCAAAGTAAGCCAAGTTACACCAGTGTTTTTATCTTAGGTAACAGGCTGAGGGCTTATGCCCAAACTATTTCAGATTTCCTGTGTAATATTTGTCACCTTGTTTCCATGTGGACAAGCACTTTTTTGTAAAATTCTCAGCTTGATTTAACAGTAGTCAAACTGTTTGTTTTGAAAGTGGCCAGTTTCTAAGCCAACACTGTTGTGAAGTAAAGCTTTCGAAAAGGTATTCTAAAAGGAATGAAATTAAAACCTGATTTAAAAATTAAAAAAAAAAAAAACACAGAGAAGAAAAAAGAGAGATAAAAACCAAGACCATTCTGTTTTTGTTTTTTTTTGGTATGAAAGATCAGATTTTGAATACTTAACAAATAATTTTTTTTATCTAAAGGAAAGAGTAAAAAGTATAGCAAGACTCTCAAGCTCTCATTCTCAGAATCTGGTAATTCTTTCAAACTGTTTATGTTTATATTTCTAAAGACTGTTGATTTTTTACAAAATCCAGCTGTGCTACTAAAATCGTATGAAAAAGTAGGGGTTTTCCCAATCTTTGCCCCTTATAAGTGGCAGCAGCATTCTGAATCATAGTAGAAATAAATTTTGTAATCCAGCTCAAAACTTCTACCCTTCCTGCCACCCTCAGTGAATTTGAAGTTTGGAGATCTTTCATAAGCTTAATTTATGGACTACTAAAATACATTTCTGAGCCAGAAGTAAAACATGCAGAGTGGGAATCCTTTGGCAACTGGTGCCTACCTAAAACGAATAGACAGTTTTGATTATAAATCAAATGCAAACATTAGCTTTTATCATCAAAGGATAAGACAATGTCTTCTTCTGACCAGGACAGTGGTACAGGACCAGGACAGGTACTTAATATATGTCTTCTTGCTGGATTGGCCTCTTCCTTCAAACAGTTGCATCATTTCTCCTTCTAGCTCTTGGGCTTGTTTCTCAGCACTACAATTGTTTTCCATCTCTCTTTGTCACCTTTGTACTTTTAGCAGAATTGCGGTCCTGGTGAAGGGTGTCCATAGAAAGGACAGTAAGTTTTAAGGAATTTGCTTAACACAATGGACAAATCATAGCATTGTATAATTTTCAGTCAATTTGCCTGGGTCTCTTAAGCTTGAGGCACCTGGCTGATTCACCATTCATACAAACGAGGGGTGGAGAGAGGAAATAAATGGCTGAGCTGCCACCATCTGCGGCAGAATGGCAGTAATGCTGCCCCTGCTGATTCTAATGGGAGGCAAGGACTAAACCCTGTTGCTGCAATCTACATCTCCAAAGATGGCATTTTCACATGTACCAATAATTTGTAGGTGCAATTTACATGCCTGCTTTGGACAATGATAAAACAGTACCTTCCTTACCAACAATGAGAAAATATAAATGAAAGAATGCACAGTAGGCATTAAATAGCTTCAGGATTTGCTCCCAATCCCTCTTTTGGTTTTAAGTTAAATAGTGAGAATTTTTACTGCTTTATTCTATTACTGTGTGTATCTATTTCCCTTCCCCTCCCCCTTCTTTTCTTTCACAAGCAATGCAATAAACGATTGGTTCTGCTATGTTTTGCCACAGTGATGTGGAAATTTAAATTAAAAGAATATGGTCTCCTGGCTAGCTTCTGGGACCAACTGTCTGGATTTTTTTTGCTAATATCCAAAATGTTTTCTCTGGCTTTTAGTGTTACCGTGGATAGGTCACTTTCTGTCTTTGCTTTATCTCTACAATGAAGATAGTAATATTTCCTGGATGCATAGGGAAACTACAATGCTTAGGCCATTTGTTAGAAAAGTACTTTGAGACCCACAACAAAATGTAAAATAGTCCTCTGCAAAGTGACAGTGTAATTTCTTCCATCATTATTGATGTCTCTGGAGAAATTATAAATCAATAGCTGAAAGGGAAAGGGTATGAGAAAAAGTTCTAGGAAAATAAACATTGGAGAAAAAGGTAAAAAAAAAAGGAAAGAACAACAGAATTGTTAAATGAATAAAGAAGGTTTACTTGAATTCTTAAAGAGAACTATCTGGACTTACGTGGGTGTTTCATCAAGGGGTCAGGAATAATATGAAAGGAGCAAAGACAAATTGGAACTGTAGAATACTAGTGCAATAAACCCAAATAAATCAGTTTTAAATGACCAGATTTGTGATCCTCCAGAGAGCACTGTTGCAAGAAATCCCAGTCTCATCTCTTCCTGCCCACACACATTCTTTCTAATAAGATCAAGAAGACACAGGCAGCTCCATGGCCTCTTTGAGATTTATGCATTATCCAAAGGAATAGGCCCACTTTGCATTCATTTTAACCCTTGCCCTGCCCTCTCTGTCCCACTCAAATAAACCCTAGCAATATAGCAATGACAGCATCTGTCGTGCAGTTATGCATTGTAAGCTCTGAAAACCTTTGCTTTCCAGGTGTGTAGCTCCAGAGCACAGGGAGAGGTCTGGGATTGCAGATGCAAGGGATCATCATCATTATCATCATCAAGGTAATGTGAGATCTATCATATGTTCCGAATTCTAGACAATTTCACAGACATGCAGTGACCAACTATATTTAACACCAACAAGAACCAAGCTGCTGTTCACCTCTAAGTACTTTTTCACAAATGTTTATATTATATCAAAGAATCAATAGAACTAGGTAATATAAAAGACAAATTCTTTGGACGTAATCAGGCTATTTAAAGTGATTCATTTCTGTGAAGAGCAATCAGCTAATTAAAAGTTTTTACCAGGCTTTTCTGACACCAAAAATTTTTTAAAACCTCATTTGACTGAAAATTATTCATCACTGTATTGATAACCAGTAGATATAGCTGCTAATTTGCATTCTATCATTTGGTGGATCAAAGTCTAGGTCTGTACTGGTACAACTGACTTAAGCCAAATTCCCGATTATCAGAAAAACCAAAACAAAACAAAATAACCCTGATTCCAAATTAAATGAAAGACAAGACTGAGAACTGTTTCAAGCTGAGACAATAAACTTTCTAATTTAATGTGTCTTTCTGTGTAAGACTGCAAAATAACTTTTGCTTTATGGCTGATCTATTTTGATGTTTTCTCTTCCTTGAAATATATTGTTACAAAAAACTGGAGAAGAAATCTCCTCTGTTGCTAAAGTCCAGAACCAAATGGTGCTGTCTATTAAAAGTGAGAGATTTCTTCTAATTTTAACTAAAACAGAACCTTGCCCAAATTACCCATATGGCTTTGGAAATGCTTATTCCTTCCAGTTGTGTCTCTCTTCTCACCCTCCTGATATGTTATTTTCCTTTTTCCTATGCCATATCTGGTTCAGGTTGAAAAAGCAAACAGTGAAGAAATGCTGCTCTTGTTGTATCATGATATGACTTAAATGAAGTCTTCTCAGCTCCTTGTGTCTCATTTGATTTCAAATCAATTTTGACTAAAGACAAAATTGTTTGTCAAAACCTTACCCCATCCACTAAAGTTCTGGATATCCCAGAAACAATTCTGGTAATAGTATAATCTGGTAATTTGTATTATTGTCATTTTCTATTATATTTATGTATCCCTCAATCTAAACTTTTTAGTTTATGGAAACGACAGCTAAAAAAATAGGAACAAAAGAAAATAAGGATACTTAGATCAAGATGGATCCAAAAGCAAAATCTGTGGAAAAGACTTCAAGTTCAAACTCAAGTTTTGCAAAGTAATTATGACATGGGAAAGAAGAATTCCACATCAAGAACTGAAGATGATTTATTGACCAGGCCAAGAGGGAGACAGAAAAATGCAGCAGCTGTATGTTGTACTTTCAATGATTGTGAGAGAGCTGGAGAGGAGAGCTAGCTTGAGGAAAGGGTTTATAGAAATCTCACTGAGAATAAAAATACAAATTTAGGAACAAAAGTGCCATGTAATTAGAGAGTAAAGAAAGACACTGATGTTGCCTACTCATCAGAATGAAAAAACAGATCTCTCACCACCATGGGATTGTTATACCCACATTGTTCTGTCAGATAGGAGTGAAATACAATGCTCACACATTTTGCTGAGGTCTTCTCTGTCAGTATATACTGCAGACACAACATGTTGAAGTCTTGGCACTATTGTTTCCTTCATATTATTTCCAGATCTACATTTTATTCTCATCTGCATATATTTTTTCTCACTCCTTTTATTGCATTGGAAAAGTCCAAGTAACAGTTCTCACTTGGAATACTGAATTTACATGTTTTCAAGGCTGCCAGTCCATGCAGACATATCCTGCCACCACCCTGTAGATGCTCTTCTTACCTCTTTGCTTACCAGCTACATTCTAAAGCACCTACTAACGAAAAATGTGCAAAAAATCATGGCTAAATTTAATGACAATAAAAAATACTGTGGTACAGTTAAAAGAGAGAATTAATATAAACATCAGAAATAACTTTGAAGGCACACAGAGCTGGAACTAGTCTTCTGCTCTCAGAGCTTCAAAGTGTTATTCTTTTAACATTTGGCCTACAGAGTATCTTTCTCAAAAGAAAGTTATAGGTACCTAAGGTGCTCAGTGAAGTAGACATTTGAGAGAATGTCTTTTTCTCTCTCTTACTATCATGTAAAAACACACACACAACCTTCATGGCAATAGGTTAATCTTCAAAGGTTCAGAGATTCAGTGCAGATGCTTACCAAAACAAACCCAAGCTTCTGGTTTAAAGTTTCTAGCAATCCTGTGGGTAAAAGTTGCCTTGAAGGATTTACAGTATTTCACATTTTCATCCTGCTCAGAAATACACTGAAGATAGCAGCATTTGCTTGCAGCTAAAACCAAAGCCAGAAAAACTGGATAAATCTCTCTGTGAAAGCCATAAAAGTCATAGAGTTCAGTCGTGTGAGGTACTGGCTCTGATGGCTTCCTGTGAGATATAGCATTCCCTCAGTGTAGTCAGTGGGAACCAAAGAACTCAAAGTCATTTTGTCTGATTTTCAATTGCAAACATTGCAAATTAAAGAAGGTAAAACTCATCCAACCAAAGTCTTCTTTGTGTCAAGTTACTCAAAGCCATTGTTTTGAATGGACACTGAAATGATATAATTTTTGTGATAAAACAACTCATTCTGGGAACAAAACGATTTTTTCTCACTGGGCCCAGTTCTCAACACTCTTGAAAGTGTACTTTTCATGTATATGAATATTACAAATAACTACTTCTCATAGCAATGGAACCTACAGGGATGTTTAACTCAGTAATTTCAGTCTGTAAACAGTAATGGGGACTCATTTCTTTAGCTTCATTTCTATGCAGATGTTGACTGGTGTTTAACAACCATGGTTGGGATTCTTCAGTATAGCTTTGCACAATCACAGTGGATTCTGATTCCATTCTTGGAAATAAAGTAAAAGGGAGACAAAGCAATATTCAAGTATTTTTTTAGGAAGATCATTTGTATTATGACTTAAAGATTCAGGAATGAGTTACTGTTTCCTGACAATATTAAGATAAAGCAGATTTCTACAATAAAATTAAATAAATAGCAGAGTTATTTAAAAATAAGTCAAGGAAGACCCTGAAATTATAGGTTAAATAAGAAGTGCAGGTATGCATAACTTTTGGTATCTTCCTTCTTTTTTTTCCAAACAACACTATTCATCGCTGTAAATTACTCTATATCACTTGGCTTCCAAGTTCGAGTTTGCACTTCAATGATGCTGGGAGAAAAAGACAGATCTTTGACTATGATGATGAATAGAGGATTTGAGGAAAGTGTGAACACAAACATAGAAAAGTCACTTCTTTTTTTTTAAGAGGTCATTTTCTGGACAATATTTCTAGTGCCCAGAAAGTGTTTAATACCCCAAGCTCTGTAACTTGAGTTTGGCTCAAAACATTTCAAAGCAATCTACAACTTTTGACACCCAAATTATGTAAAGTGCTTAACTAAAATCTCTAAAGATATGGTAACTCAGATGTGCCAGACTCAATACATTCTTGTGATTGAGATTTTCCCCATACATGACAGTACTCTTGATACATACTTGTTCTTGAGAGAACATTGGTCCTAACTGTAAAAATGTGCTTTTTTAATATATTTGTGATTCATACTTATTGATACAGAAATGTGGTTTCTGATTGGGTAGGAGAAACTTGAGTTCAGGCAATTTTTGTTGTCTTACATTTAAAACTCCATGAAGTAAACAAGACAAGAGCTCAGAAGCCTCAACACAAGCAGATTAGTTTTCCTTTTATTCTGGCACCATGGTTTTGAGCAACTTTTTAACTATTCTTACATAGCCTTCATTTTTCAGCTCTGTGGTTTCCCATCAGGGTAGCAGGTTGTTTGACCTCTTGCTATTTTTATTCTTTTATATAAATTGAACCAAGCATCTTTCATGCAACAGCAGTATATGATTTTTTGCTGAACAATTCCATTGAGGCTGAGGTAATACGCTCAAAGATTCTTCAATTAGTCTTAAAACATTTAGTTTATAACTAAGTTATTGAGTAAGTTTGACAGCTGCTGAGTCTCGACCATAAATGATAGAACAACATTGCCTACAAGATACCATTCACTGATATTATTCATCATGTTTGACAAACATTTCTGATGCCATTTACAAATCACAAAATTTTTGTGAGTTTTGTCCTAATTCACTGTAGGCGGTTTTTACTTACAAATCCATGAGATTTCTTAAAAAAAACATGAACACCTTTCTAGATTTATCAAATTGCACCTTAGTATGACTTGCAGATTATTTTAAAAATAGATAATCAGTTAAGAAATCTTCAATGTTTTTACTAGAAATTATATTGTGCTTGGACATTTTAAGTTGCCACTTAAAATTGGATAAGGTAAATTTTCATTTGCTAAAAAGTCTGTTTAGACAGTTAGTGGAGTCATAGATGTTTAGAATATGAATCAAATGTAAGGGAGAAAATATCAATAATGTAGTTTTTGCTATTACCTATCACTGAGGATATTTTGCTCTGCTATAGCTTGGTTCTAGTCTGCCAAAGTGATTCCAGGTAGTTTCGAGAGAAGCATTAGGTAAAGTGCATGCTAACAGTTTGGCAGATATGTTTAAATAATTTAACATCATATTTAAAATTTAATGTTAACAAATGTTTGTCCAGAAATATTTGAAAACACTTTGCATGAGTGTTTAAAGCAGTCTTACAGACTGAGCATGCACATGTCACAACAAATCTATCATAGAAGACGCAGTGGTTCAGGGCAAAATGTTACCTTTCTCTTTTTTTTTGAGGTCTATTGGAGAAAGCTCATTTTTAGAACTTTATCTTTTTTAGCACTTGTCTTTCTCAGCTCAAATGCTTTTATGATCTATGTAATGCCCTTGATGTTTATCTCAAATGGAATTGTCTGAGCAGTGCCAGGACTGAGAGACTCAGAAAAATATATGGTTACTTGTTTCCTCCACACCCTCTTCAAACTGAAACTGAACCCTGTGTCGTCTTTTAGTGGAAAGTTTTTGGTTTGAGTTTGCTTTTTTCTTGCTCGGTTGACCACAGTGCATTCACCAGGTTATAAAACACCTTTTAAAAGAAACATATGAGGCTATATCCACTGAACTCCAGCACCATTAAATATTTATCGATACAATAGTGCACGTTTCAGTGTGAAATAAACATCAGGCTCTGCAAATTTAATAGTTTCCAGTGGAGGAAATAAAAAGGACAAAAAAAGAAGAAAAGAAAGGAAAAAACCTCCCAGAGTTTCTGTAATCTCAAGAACTTGCCTTAACAAATAAATAGTTCATGATGTGCCAAAACTGAATTGCCAAATGATTGACCACATCCTATATTGCACAAGGAAAAGGCTGCTGTTGTTTTTACAAGTGTGTTTCATTCAGAGTTTGACTTCATTGTGTAAATACTATGGAGCTCGCTTTTCAAAATTAACCTTTATTATAGATTAGTTGTAGACGGGGTTGGAGGGGGAAGGAAGCAAAGAAATTAGGGGACAGGAGCACCCCAGAAAGTCTTAATCCCATATTTCCTGAAGTGGAATTGCTGAAGTCTAAAAAAATGTTCTAGGGACTTAGAAAAAGGAAATATATTTTAAAAAGTGCTTGCTCTTACATCTGAAAAGCAACAAGTAAAAAATAAAATATATATATATATATATTCAGGCACTAGATGGAATTTCTGGGGTAGTAGATAAATGCAAGTTAGTGTACTTCTATTACAGTGGAAAATTTTAGATTCATTTTTTCCAATCAAAACATTCAAAGGATATTTAACAGTTTTGAATGGATTTTCAAAAAAACTTAGATTGCTTAAGAACCCCTGCATGTTTTGTTGCAATTTCAATTTCTAAGGTTCTTCAGAATAAATGGAAAAATTACTTGTGAGCAGCAGACTGGCAAAGCTGGACAATATAATTCAGCTTCCATTCTGCATTTTGGTGATAATTTCATGGTGAACTCCTTGAAGTAATAATCACAGAATCATAGGCTGGAAAAGACCTGTAAGAACACTGAGTCCAAACGTTATCCTTGCTCATGATTTAGACTACCACTAAACCATGTCCCTAACTGTTGTATCCACATGTCTTTTAAGTATTCCCAGGGAGAGTGATTCAACCACCTCCCTTGGCAGCCTGTTCCAATGTCTGACCATGCTATCAGTGAAGAAATTTTTCCTAATATCCAATCTAAACCTCCCTGGGTGCAACTTGAGGCCATTTTCTCTTGTCCCATCACTTGTTACTTGGGAGAAGAGACCAACACCTACCTGGCTACAACCTCCTAGCAGGTGGTTGTAGAGAGCAATAAGGTCCTTCTGAGCCTTCCTTCTTCCAGGCTGAACAACCCCAGCTCCTTCCGCTGCTCCTCACAGGACTTGTGCTCCAGACATTTCCTCATCACCGTTGTCCTTTTCTGGGCTCTCTCCATCTCCTCAATGTCTGTGTTGCTGTGAGGGGCCCCAAAACAGAGCAGGATTTGAGGGGTGGCCTCACCAGTGCCAAGTATGGGGGGACCATCCCTGCCCTGGTCCTGCTGGCCACACTACTGCTGATCCAGGCCAGGACATCTTTGACCTTCTTGGGCACCTGGGCACAGCAGGCTCATGTCCAGCCATGACTCTCTGCCAGCTGGACGTGACTCCATTCACCACCACTCTCTGGGCTCAGTCCTCCTGCCAGTGTTCTACCCAGCCATGAGTGTACCCATCCAGGCCAGGAGCAGCCAGTTTCTCCAGGAGAATGCTGTGGGAAACTATGTCAAAAGCTTTACTGAAGTCCAGATAAACATCATCCTCTTTCCCTCATCTACTGAATGGGTCACCTTGGCACAGAAGGAGATCAGGTTGGTCAGGCAGGACCTGCCTTTCATAAACCCGTGCTGGCTGGGTCAAATCCCCTGTTTGTCCTGTGATGCACTCAAGATGACTCTCTCCATGACCCTGGCAACAGGTTATGGAACTGACAGGGCTGTGGTTCCCCAGATCCTCCTTCCAGCCCTTCCTGTGCCACATTTGCTAATATGCAGTCAGCTGGAACCTCCCTGGTCAGGACTCCTGATAAATGGTGCAGTGGCTCAGTGAGCACTTCTGCCAGCTTCCAAGTAGTGTTGGGTGGATTCATCAGGCCGCATCGACTTGTGCAAGTCATAGTAGTGCTGCAGGTCATGGACCAGCTTCCCTTGGACTGCTTCCTTCTGCTCCCCATCTCTATCTTCTAGCACAGGGGGAAGGGGGCCCAGAAAACAACTGTTCTTATTGAAGATTGAGGCAGAGAAATCCTTGAGTAACTCAACCTTTTCCTCATCTTTTGTGACTATGTTTCTCCCCTGCATCCAATAAAGGATGGAGATTCTCCTTAGCGTTCCTTTTGCCAATAAGTTACATGTAGAAACATGTTTATTGTCTTTTATGGCAGTAGGCAGATTAAATTCTTGCTGGCCTTTGGCCCTTCTAATTTCCTCCCTGAGTAACCTCATAGCATCCTTGTAGTCCTCTGAGTTTCCTGTCCCTTCTTCCAAATGCCATAAACTCCCTTTTTCTCCGAAGTTCTCCTGACTTGACAAAGTTTCCTGTTCTGTCAAGCCAGACTTCTTCCCCACCAACTCATCTTTTGACTTAAGGGTACAGCCTACTTCTGAACCTTTAAGATTTCCTTCCTAAAACCTTCCTGGACTCCTTTCTCCCTCAGGACTGGCTGCTAAGGGAGTCCCTCAATAAGGTCCCTAAACAGTCCCAAGGTAGCAGTTCTGCTAACCACCCTCCTTACTTTACGGAAAAGCTTAATTAAACATTAAAAGTTTATGAGAAAGAGGTGCAGCCTTTCTGGAATCTATGAATAGTTTTGAGAAAAGTGGAAATTTTAAAAAACTTAGGAAAAAGAAAAAAGAAAGATTATTCTGAGAGTTGTCATTACATTTGAGCCAGAAATATCAAAAAAGCATATTAAGTTACTAAAATTCAACATCTTTTCAAATTCTTTCTATGTTCCAGGTTCTTCCTGCTTTGAAAAGTGAAGGATATTAAATAACAAGGAATTTCTGCAAATAGCTCCTTTCCAGCCTTTTGGTCTCACAGTCTGCTCAAGCCAGCATGGATTTACAAAGTAAGAGAAAGATGGGGACTGACTTATTTTCCTCCCCTACTTTACTAGGAGTAAATGTGTCCTATTTTTGCGTCACAGATCATAGTCACAGATCACAGCCATTCCCTCCTTCCCCTTTCCCTGATTCCAGCAGGTCAGGCCTTTAACCCAGGCCATTATATTCTTTTCTTTCTTAAGAAATCATGAATATAGAGCTTAGCAAATTATATGCAATGGATTGATTGCTTATTATAAAGTCAAAGTGGAAAGGAAATGGTATAATCAGCCCAGGTAATTCCTTGTTTTAGTGTAGTATTTGTTACTAAAAAAATTACTTTTCCTATCCTTGCTTTAGCTTGAGCGTCAGATCTGTGATATAAACCAGGACTAATAACACTGTCTAATGTCACAGACTATGCATGAGTATTGACTAATTAATACATAAAAACTGTTTCAAGGACTCAGTTAACAGAAGTGAGGGAACCAGCTATTGTTGTTGGTAACTTCTAGTACATACATTTCAAAATATATATACACCCATTTACCTGACTTTTGGGAAATCTTTTAAGCAATATAAAGAAAATGAAATCATATATTAAGCATGTGCATATCTTATTCAGATGAATTCATCTTAAGGTCACTGACACTATTCAGAAAAAACCTAAAGGAGTAAATTTTTATGTTGGAAATAACAACAATTCCTACATTCTGAAAGCAACCACACTGTGTTGATTAAGAAAACGTGCTGCTAATGGTATGCTTCACACAGCTTAACTACGCACAACAGTTCAGATCCCCTCTGAATTGTAAAGATTTTCCTGTATGAGTGTTAGTTTCTAGTTTGTTTTTTTGGTTGGTTTGGGTTGTTGGGTTTTTTTTAAGTCATTATTTGCAGGGCAGAACTTTTATTTGTGCAAGATTGTTCTTTGAAAATGCAGAGCTAGTACCTATTTCAGTTGCATATAACAACTTCCTCCCCTGGGTTCAGCTGTGATCCAGTGATAAAAAATTGATGAGTAAGGTAGAGAACTGCTGGAAACTGTAAATCATGCCTGGTAAATAGTGAATGGGTGTCAGTTCTGAAGACAGCAAAGGAAATTATAGGAAAACTAACACACTGGAAGTGGGTTAAATGGTAGCTGACTTATTGTATATATTACAGAAAAAGAAGATGAGGCTGCAGGCTTGAAATGTATTAGTAAGAAGGGGAGTTTAGTCTAGTGGTTTAGAGGATTGTAAACTGTGGATAGAGCTCCTAATTTCCAAATGAAATCCAATCCAAATTCTGATTTTGAGATGATCCTTTTTAAACCCAACCTTATATTCAAAGTGGAAAAGTTATATCTGACAAAATATTGGATTACAATTTCTGGAACACCTGGTCAAACCTGACCTTTGTTTTTCCAGAAAGTACTCTGATTTTGCTTCTTTGCATTACAAGCAATTATTAAAAAAAAAAGACAGTAACCTGCTACTGCCAAAGTGAAGTGGCAGGATACTGTGATGTAGAAAAAAATGACATCACATGTGAGTGAGAAGTATCTATTGATTTTTCTCTTTTGCCATGCCACTGCTCTATTGAAATTAAAGCATTTAAAAGTCTTTTCCAAGATGGATATTTTTCTCTCTCACTTCCAATAATTTTCAATTATTTGCACCAAGCTGTGATTCTGCAGATGTCATGATTAAGACATATCCCCACTTTGAACTGATTCATTATTGAATGTTATAATCTCAGTTGCTCTCTTTAAAACTGCAAAACCGACTTAGTTCAAAATATCGGAATGGTTAATTTAAAAATATAGATCCTGCCACGGTCTCTATATGACATTGACAAAATGCTGATGAGTCCATTCAGTGCAGGAAGCTCAGGGTTCAGTTACGGTGTGAGCACCTAGCTCAAGCCCTTGTTTTGTGAGTTTTTGCACCAGGATTAAATGATTTGAAGGACTGAGATGTCTGAGGTTCTGCCATGGGAAACCTGGGGTGGAGCTGGTAAGGAGATCTTGTCTGGCCAGGTGGGTGTGGAGTGTGTGGGGAGGCAGGTAAGACACCTGTCAGATGACTGGAACTGGCCTCTGCTAAGGGGTTTTGGTCCTTGCTCAGGTGGCGCAGTTGTGACTGCCAGTGTCTTCTGGATGGTGAGACAGGTAAATTTCCTTAACACAAGTTACGCAATTTCTCTGTGTTTCTCTTGCTTTCTTGCTAAGTGGTGATAGTTCTGGTCATCAATCTGTTGTATGCATTTTCCAGTTCATTTTTAAAAAAATTGAAGACATGTGTGTCTAATTATTTATATAATTTTGAATTTATTTTTAAATATATATATTTAAATGTAATGCTAATGGACTTTCACTTCAGCAGGTTTAGTCTCCTTTCTCCTTCATTTTCCCCCTTGCTCAAATTTTTATACCACTTTGTTCTAAATTTCCTCAACCTCAGTATGACCATATAGGGTTTATGAATATAAGGGGAAAAAATTCTTTTTAATGAGAGTGCTCATTGGGAAAGGTTTCTAAGAAGAGTCACAGAATACCCATGTGGATACCCAAATGGATAAAGACCCGACCAGACTAACGTAACGTTCAAGTTTGTTCTGCCTTGAGTGGAGGTGTGGAAAAGATGATCTTCAGGGGTCACTTCCAATCCAAGTTATTTCATTATTTTTTTGGACTTGAATTAATTTCAATATGCTTAGTTGTTCCACCAGTCCATTCCTATACGAACATTAATTTAGAAATGGTTAGTCTGGGAATCCAGTCACTAATTATAGGAGTGACTTGTTAATTTTAAAACAATTTGATAATACCCTGATGGCAGAATTGAACATGCAGATCTTGTGTGCCTTGCACCAGATGTGGCAAAATCTATTCAGTCCCTCTTTTCCTTCTCTGAGTGTAGATAAAAGTATAGCTACTGTATAGTCTGTGGCTAATAATGCCCATTACAATATTCAGAAGTAATATTTAGTCAGAAACAAGAAGATTGATCAAGATTGTCACCTTTTAGTTGGTTTTTTCTGTTAAATAAACTTTCTTCTAAGGCGATGGAGATCCATTTATATTACATGTACATCATCATGGTTCATCCTGGCTGACTCAAAATGAAATCATTTGCACGGAGTGAAATCTGAACTTTTCTCTAACTTCACTAATGGTGTAACCTTGTTCATCTTCACAGGCTGAAAGCAGTTGAAGCCAGTGTATCCATTTCAGTCTAAAATGGGCAGTTTTTAAAGACTTTTAACGGTAGTAGATATAGTCCTCAAACTTGCTAAGGTAATGCTAGATAGGAAAAACATTGTGGCCTGGTATTTTAGGAAGTTTAGTTATACTATTTAAGAAAGTGCATAAAACCAGTGTTACTGAGTGCTGTATACTCTTTTCAGGTAAGTAATAAAAGTCTAAGTTCCACAAGTTTATTCACAGCCCTGGTGAGAATGAATTGGATTAGAAATTTTTGTTCCACTTTTTCAGGTATTTATTCTATTTATTTTTTTTCCCTGGAATGTGCAACAGTTAGAGATCTTACAAAATTTTTGTCTTTTCAAGAAATTAAACAAGGTGAACAGTTCTCACACATATAAATCCTGTCTTCAACTATAAATCATATACAGAAAAAGGAGGATCAGTGCAAATTTCATACTTTGTTGTAACTGGGAATTTAGACAATTTATTTCTAGAGATTCTACAGAGGATTTTTTTACCAGTCCTTCCTGAGATTTGAAGTTGGTATGTAGACATGGAAAAAAGACTATGACCAGATCACAGTTGTTCAACAGACTCAAAATAAAAACATACAACTAATTTTTTTAAATATGTATACCTCATTAATACCAGTAATTCATACAGAGCTTGAAATCAGAGTCTGGAAATCATCATATATGCAGTCATGCATACTGCGTGAAATATAACCTGAATCAATGCCTGGCACAGGAACAAAGACACAAGAACTTCAGTGGAATAGCTAAATTTCAAGGAGTTACAAAGAGAGAACCTGGAAAAGACCATCATAACAGCACTGCCGCTTCACAGGAAACCTTGTAAGAATAGCAGATAATTGCACAGTGGAAGATGAGAGTATTAGTAGCCATGAACAAAAGGAATGTTATTTTAAGAACAATGTAGTTGTACAAGCCAACTGAATGACAAAAACAGTGACATCAGCCGCATGTGAAAAGTCAAATACAGGAGTATACAGAATACAGACATTAAAGAAAAAGGTTATTCCTAATGTAAGAGTTATGTACAATATACGTAGGGAGAAAATTAATTAGGAAATACAAAGTTTTCTACTGTGAAGATCTTGGTCTTAGGCTGATTTACTCACTTTGAGCTTCCTGATTCTTTAAAAATTTGAATTGCCCAGGGTCCAGCACTGATCTTAGAATAGGCTGCTGGGTAGAGAAATCTGTCCTAAGTAAAAAATTAGGAAGAACCAAGCACTGTCTGGGTTTTGAAGATGTATATTCCATCCTCCCACCTTGTGGTGACTTCAGATCTTCAGAGATCATACAGTCTTTTCCCCAAAAAGAAAAGATCACCTTCTTAAACTGAACCACTCTGTAATTTAACAAAATGCATCCCCATGCAAATTCAATCCAAGATCAGTGTTGCAAGGTTTAAGCTGCAGTACTGGCAGGAAAACTTGAGACCTATCTCTGCTGTGAAGTATTATCCCAACTTGGTAATCTCTTGTTTTTTATAGATGTAACCCAGATTTTAGCAAACACCAAATATAAATAAAACCTACTTGTGTGTCCAACTCCATTCTGTTCAGACTCCCTGTCCTGATCCAAGGAAAATGGTGTGTTTGCACAGACATCCATTTTCCTACAGCCCCTGTAGAATAGCTGTTCTGCTCTGACTTTGGCCAACATAGGAAACAACTGAGTTCAAAACAATAACCAATGTCTCTTACACATCTGCTCACAACACCACTACAAATGGAAAAAGTAATAATTTATCTTAGCAATGTAAGTGTGCAGCACAGAAGTCTTAAAGAGGCACCTCTAAGTATCAAAATTAAGTAAAAAAACATAAACATTCTTTCATATAATTTCTCCTTTGACAAAGTCCCCATTTTCAGGACAGAATATGCTGTTTACACAATCAAAGCTCCATGGAGCATTTCCTTTTTCAAAGGTTACAGCCAGTGTGACACATTTTGGTAGCTGCCAAAGGAACTTTTTTACTACAACACCTCACTATGAGAAGAAAGTATAAACTATCAAAGTACCTAGAGATTGTAGTCTGAAGAAAAAGGGGGTGTGTAGGGGCAATAAGGGAAAGCTTCAGTAATATAAAGCCATGAACACGCATGTTTTCATTTGAAAGTACATGAACAAGAGTGCTTATTTTAGCCACTTAAAACAACAATAACTAAGTCAGGAAAGATCATTATACTGGAATTAAGGAAACTATGCATTTATAAAAACAGTCTCCAATAACAAAGTCCCTTCTGGAGAAATGCTACCTTCTCAACTGAATGTTAAGCAATCATTTTGAGCTCAGCTAATTATTAGTAGTTTGAAATGGACAGAGTTAATAAAGTGCAGCCCTATAAAGTTTTCATTGTTGCTGGTAGTTTTATTCTGTCCCTAAATATTTGGAGATTTTCTCTCCTTCCCCTGCTGTTTCTTTCCAGTGCATTTTTAGACATAGGTACATTTGGCTGCTGTTGATTTTGTATAGAAAGGAAAACCAATGAAACCATGAAAGAAATTGCCAACATAGCACTGGAGTAAATCCCATCAGTGAATTACAGTCTTGCAAAACTAAATCCTGTTTACTTAGTTAAAAAACAGGACCAAACACCTTCCCCCACAAAACAACAACAAAAACCCAAAAAAAATTGACAACACCAAAAGACCTTTACAAAGTAAGGACATATTTGTTGTATAGTAGATAAAGTTTTACTCTCTGTGTTTGGCAAAAATCACCAACATTGAAAATGAAGTTTCATGTAACATCAAAATTCAAACACTGGTCCTACTGAAATCTGGGCAAAGCCAAACGGTTTGCAAAAATTACATAGGGTGATGGGTTTTAAATTCTTTCCTAACTGTTAGCAAGCAATCTGCATGCTTTTATAAGAAATATTTCAACAGGAAAATTCTCATTTTATGTAACCATGCACTGGTTTTAGATTTTCCATCACAAGTATCTCAGCTTAAGCATTTTTGCCATCTGTCAGTAAGAAGCCATATAAATTATGCTTATATCAATTTGAAAATAAGAAGTATGTAAGTTTGTGCCTTTCTGAATGAAGACCTAGTCAAATATATGCTTCAAGCTAAAGGCATTTGTCAGAGTCATATCTGAATTCTGAAGTTAAGGATTTAGATGTATCTTTAAATTATCAAAGGGAATCAATATATCAATCCAGATGCCATTGGTTGCTATTTTTATTTTTTTGTAATGTATGCGTGCTGGAGAGTTTTATCTTGGTGTGTTTTCCAATATAATTGCCTTGCAGATATTTGTTTCTATTGAAAACATGCTTGTTCTGGTTTAGTGCTTAAATAGGAATTAAGGCTCTTATCCAGAGCTACATATGTGTGAAAACACCAGCCTATGTAATTTCCACATTGTAAATGTACTTGTTTTCTCTGGGCTTGTAATAAATTCTGTAATTCACTTTTAGAAAGTGTTTTTCCAACTTTTCCAGCTATTTTAAGTCTCTCACTTGAAAACATTTTTTTGAACTGCTAGTAATAAAACTGCTCAGAAAAAAGGCCTCTATATTTCTTAAGGATTCTACACACAAAGCCTTGTAAATGGAAGCCTGCGTATGGATTTCTTGGAGATAATGTAGTAACAGGTAGAAGTGCACACACAGTGTAGGTATACCTATTTTATGCATTTTTTATATATTATATATACATATTTTATATATTATACAGTCATAATTATTATATTATCTATTTTATTAAGCTGGGCACAAGTATGAACTGGGAGAGGAGTGGCTGGAGATCAGCCCTGCAGAGAGGGCTCTGGGAGTGCTGGTTGGCAGCAGCTCAGTGTGAGCCAGCCAGGGGAGGAACTGTGTCCTGGGGTCCATCAGACACAGCACAACCAGCTGGGCAGGAGAGATGGCTATCCCACTGTACTCAGCTGGGGTGTGGCCTCACCTGGAGAACCATGTGCAGTTCTGGGCCTCACAATTTAAGAAGGATTTGAAACTCTTTGTATGTGTCCACAGGAGGACAAAAAGTCTGGTGACAAGGCTGGAAGGAATGTCCTATAAGGAGCAGTTAATGACCTTGGATTTGTCGAATTTAGGAAGAGGGAGGCTGAGGGAGACCTCATTGTTCCCTACAGCTTTGTGAGGAGGGAAGTGAAGGAGTTACTGACCTCTTCTCTCTGGGATCCTGTGATATGACGTGTGTGAATGGTTCAAATGGTACCAGAGGATGTTTAAACTGGACATTTAGAAGTCAACCCCTGCAAGAGGGGGTCAAACTCCTTTCTAGAAAGGTGAACGATGCCTGTCAGTGCTTAAGATGTATTTGGCCAAGGCCCTTAACAACAATGCTTTAACTTTTGATCAGCTCTGAATTGGTCAGGCAGCTGACCTGGATGATTGTTTTAGGTCCCTGCCAACTGAAATATTTTCTCTCTTCTCTTCTCTTCTCTTCTCTTCTCTTCTCTTCTCTTCTCTTCTCTTCTCTTCTCTTCTCTTCTCTTCTCTTCTCTTCTCTTCTCTTCTCTTCTCTTCTCTTCTCTTCTCTTCTCTTCTCTTCTCTTCTCTTCTCTTCTCTTCTCTTCTCTTCTCTTCTCTTCTCTTCTCTTCTCTTCTCTTCTCTTCTCTTCTCTTCTCTTCTNTCTCATCTCTCCTCTCCTCTTCGCTTCGCTTCGCTTCGCTTCGCTTCTCTGTAGAATTGTATTAATTTCACCTTGGTCCCAACCACAGCTTGAAGACCAGTCCTCTTCTCCAGAGAAAAAGTGAGTCATCTCCATCCTCTTACAGTGTAGCTCCTTCCTTGAAAGTGTCCCTTTGAGTGTGCATTTAGTGGATGAATCTATCAGCTTGCTGCTCAACATATATGCACACATTAGACATTTCAATATTATAATACTGGGCATATTTGTGCTTAAAGTTGAATGGATATAATCAGGACCTTCATATCTGTCTTCATAGATAAGAATTTCTTTCAATAAGATGACAGGAAAATCACGTAAAGCAGTGCTTTTCCTGAAGAACAAAATAGAAAATGGTGTTATAGGACAAAGATGGGTTTCTTTGTTTTGAAAAGTCAGGCTCAGATTCAGAAAGTACTCTTCTGGTTAACAGTAGGAGAAATTTAATAATTTAGTGATCATATCCATAATTTAGAATTAAATAATAGCTCTCTCTGTGCCTTCTGTATATCAACTTCAGATTTTTCTGTGTGCAGGCAGGGAGAAGAGGTGTACAATGCTTAATTCTAAACCCACCAAAATCAAAAGAGAACTTTTCTATTCACTTTGTTCAGTTTAGGATCAGTTCTTTCCAGTCTTTTTTCATTAAGCCAGAAAACGTTGTCATATCTTTAACAACAGAAGTCGGTACAAGTCTTGAGCAGAGACAAAGGCCTTTGTGTGCCTGCTTGATTTGATTTGTATCACACAGTACCACAGAGATGGTGTTTAAAAATGCCATCACTCTTAATGAAGCCTGGTAGCGACAAGTTTGAGTAAACACAGCCCCAGCGTGCTCTGCTGCTTGGAGGCAGCACTTTCTCAATGTTTGTTGACATGTTTGTCCAGTGTCAGAACTTGCCAACGCTGGATTTCTTTCTAAGAATGATGAGAGTTTTAAAGATCTGTCTGGCAGAGGATCACAAATTCATTGCCAGTACAAGGAGAAGAATAAAAAAGAGAAGGAATGTGATCCCAGGAGGGAAAGTTTTGAATTCTAATGTTTTGTTTCTAAGACATGGTAGAAAGCTTGCTCCTAAAAACAGGAGCACAAAAGGAAAACCAAGCTTCCTTAACAAACATTTCACTTTTATTACTTCCTTCTCATCAGTTCGTTCCTGGCTTCTCTCTTCTCTGAAAAAGGTGGCAGAAACCCCCAAGTTTGCAACAAATTCTGCCTTTATTTACAAGGGACAGAGAATTCTTGAAAGCTCCTCAGAGCTCACTACCGGTTAGTGCATGGAAATCCTAAGAGTTGTCTGAGGCTTTGAACTACAAATATTTTGCTTTTTCTTTCTGAGCCACAAGAGAAGACTGAATATTATAATGGACTCCCAAATGGACAGCTGGGAGAACCTTGATGAGAAAGTAACACCCAATGGTGCATTCATATTCCAAATGCATTTATTTTAATTGACTGAATGTAACTTTTTATGTGCTCACATTACAAAACTATACTGTCAAATACATTCTACTCGGAAGAATATCTTTGAATAATGCATTCCACCACAACTGTTTGAAAGCTGTTCAACTAATCAACAAAAATGCAGATTCTGCCTTTATAGTTTATTTTACTTTTTGAATATGTAAATCAAAGCCCATTGTCCCCGACTGTATATGAATATAAGCAAGCAATTCAGGGAGTAGAAAGGATAGCATATAGTTATATAATCAATTATTATATAACTGATCAATAAATAAATTGATTATATCTCATATTGACTAGCTATTCTGCTCTTTTTCTAGGTCCACGTTTTGTAATGTCTGACCTATTTCACCTTACCTCCAGCCTCACCTCTACCATCTATTCTTTTCCAGAAAACTTTGATTTCTCCATTCTTGTGCCTCTCCTAAATGCTCCATCACAAAACAGTAACACTACATCTCTTCTTCAAACTCATTTATCACTGCTGATCAGTAAACTTCTCCTGTTGCCCTTGTATAGCAGGGATATCTATGTCCCTTAATATCTACAATATGATAACAGACATCTGTATTAAAATAATGGCTAAACTAGAAATTTTCTCCAAACATCACTGTTACATTTTCACAAAATTTCATAGCACCTTTTCCTAAGACAAAAATTTTAATTTTTGTTTTTGAATTTGTCTAATTTTTCTCCCTTATCTTCAGAGTTGCCTAACACAAACATGGGGAAAAAAATATACTATTTATACAGAATGCTTTCCAAACAATTCTTAGACAAAGAGATATTTATTTAAATAAATTTTTAAAAGTTCCTAGTTAATGAATTAGTATTTCTAAGAAAGCGTGCAGAAAATTTAAGCTCTGACTCCAATTTTTCTGACAGATGAGATATAGTTCAGCTTTTCAGTCAGGTAAATCTGTAGAATAGTTTTACTAAGATAATTGCTCTTCTAAAAGAGAATAACAAAAAGAAATGTTTATTTTAAATTAGTTCTCATTATCATTATTATTATTTTTACTATTATCATGAATGAGATAAAGACTAGAGCTGCATTGTGATAAATAAATGGCCCCAACCCGCATCTCAGGAATATGTTGTAGATGGGGGCTTTGACATCATTCATTACCACAAGTAATTGAAAAGTTAAACTTGGGGCTGTCATTATCATAACTGAGATTTATGGAGACAGTGTTTCAGCAGTTTTTAGTTGCTCAATATTGTTTATCACGAGGTACAAAAGGCCTTGTCCCCTGGATTAAGTCATGCATAAGAACTGCACAGAACTACAGTCTCTGTCTTGAGGGTCTACAATCTAAGATAAGATGAGGCAGAAACAATATGTTCGCACATATAAACAGTATTTTCATTAGAAACGCCTATGCTTTACAGTATCTTCTTTTTATGAGTTCCTTGTTGTTATCATTGTCGATGTTCATCAGGTACTGATGTAATCCTCAACAGTTTCACCACCGACTAAAGGGCCACTCGCTACATTATAATTCTGACTTTCCTACTTGCTGTGAAATGATTTAAAAAAAAAAAAAAAGTAAAAAAAGTAGTGTTTCTGTTTTACAGCATGAAATACAGATGTTTCAGGACACTTACGGAGTGATTTTCCCCATGCTTAAGGATTACAATGGTCTGTCCAGGCAGAAAAAAAGAAGTTTGCTTGCATGCAGAGCATACAATACATCCCCAGGCTTTGTACTATATTGTCATATTGCTTATATTTCTTCATAATGATCAGTATGTACATATAAAGGTACTGTAGTTTGCACCCTCAGCTGCACTACAAGACCATGAAAAACCAGGGCAAAATCAGGCTGTCAGTCAAGCTCATACAGGTATTCCATTGATGGGAAGCATTAAGGACTAATGTTTGAATTCATGGGTTTTACACTAAGCTCATTTATATTCATCACAATATTCAGTTTTAAAATTTCAGATTTTTTTTCTACCGTCTCACAAAAGGAAAATATTTCTCATTTCGCTACACTCATAATTATTTAACATCTTAAGGGAAATAAAACCTTTATGTATGCTCAAATAATTTTTAAAAGTGATAATTTTGGTTAGAATTAATTCAGTTTTATAAGGCAAGAGAGAACTTCAACAGTTCTTTTTACCCTGCAGTTTTCATTCTCATTCAAACCTAAAAATAATAATTCTCAGTAATGAGACTCACAGAATCTGAAGATAGAGAAAAGGGCATACACCTTTAAAGGTACTCACTGACCAATATATGTTTGATTCCAGATTGAAGCTGTATTCAGTCTTAGTCTAAATATTCTAGTTGATGTCAATTTATGTATCTTGGGTCAGCTAGTCCACATTTTCAATTTGGTGTAATTTTTTTTTTAATCTGGTGTAGCTGATGCTATTACTTTAACCTAATATCTACTTTCATTCTCTCATGTTGCAACTACTGTTGTGGGGGGTTTTTTCAGTAATTCTAGCTATTTATCATATCCTCCTCACACTTTCTTTATTAGTGTGCTCAGCTGCACATATCCAGCTTATTTAAAGTATTCTTGCAAATCATTTCTTCCATACCCTGAATATTTGTTCCTTTTCTCTAAGGTTCTTCCAGTTTGCTGACAGAATTTGAATGAGGTATCTCAGGTTAAAAGAACTTTTCTCAGGCACATCTCAGCAATTCATATTGTAAGACAAGTATTCAGATATATTTCATATTTCATATTTCATATTTATATTTCCTGAACACATTTGTGGTAACATATGACCACAAAAGAAATGAGAAGAGTATTCAGGTGAGAAAAAAAAAAATTTAATAGTACTGATGATCATCTGGGATGGTAGCTGATATGAAACTGAGCAGTGCTACTTATGAGACGTATGCTGTGGTGTTCTGTGTTCAGATGTATCTTGCAGTGAACTGCACTCATCTACCTTTTTTATCTAGCATAGCTGGCTGGCTGCAAAACTTCTCTGTGTCAAACTACATTAGCAAGATTGTCAATGTAAAATTAATTGACAAGCCTGGCAACTGGCAGAGCTATCCCTTCAGAGCTTGGAGGTTAAACATCTGTGTGAAGTGATGTTTCCTGGAAAGCTTTACATATCTGTAGCAGTATTTTGGGCAAGCATTTAATGTTTCAGCTGATGGAAGTCAACAATGAAGAGAGAACAAAACACGGACACTTGGGCGAGTGTGCTGGGTCATAGCTTGCTGTCAGCCTCACCATCATACCGAAAGGTCAGAACGCTCAGGACATGCAGTCTTTTAAGGTCTGTCTTCATATCTGCATTTGATTGCATTTGATAGAAGGTGCTAGTGACCCAGACAATGTGTAGCCTCTTTTACAGGAGGAGTGTTTATCTTGAAATGCTCATTTCTTACACATGGGTAAGAAAGGTTAGGTCAATCTCCTAAGCAGAAGTTTTTATCAGAGAAGATGGGTAAGAGTGATAAAAAAAAGAGTCTTCATTTTTTGAAACTTTATTATTGATCCACTGCAGGTGTAGCCCAATATCTTAGCCAGGAAGCAATGATGGTTTCTGCATTTGAACTGCAGATTTTTTTTCACTAAAAATAGGCTTTTTATGAAGCGACCCATTTTATTATGAGGGAGAATGTATAACATTCTGAAAGCTCATTAGTTCAGAACCATAGGTAGAGGCAGGAACCACACCTACCTTCAGAGTCTTACCTTGAGTCATACAATTACAGAATCACACAATGGTTTGGATTGAAAGGGACCTTAAAGATCACCTAGTTCAAACCCACCTTGTCATGGGCAGGGACACCTCTCACTAGACCAGGTTACTCAATGCCCTGTCCAACCTGGTCTTGGACACAGCCAGGGGGTGACAAAGGGATGATTCCAGGGATGACACATGCCCAGCTGAAGGTCCCTTCTTAAACAACAAGAAAGCAGGACTCTGTATGTTCCTCTATATATTCTGATCCTGTACCAAAATGTGATGATATCCAAATAATATACTGGTGTTTATTTCTGAAATCATGCCAGATGTTTAGTGCAACAAGGTATCTGAAACAGTAACTTTAGTGCACTTCCTCATCGTGCTCAAGTCAGAGAAAATGCACACCAAAATAATCCTTGATTGCACAAAGTAATTCTTTTACATTCAAGACTGTTTCAAGTGTCAGAAATACTGCAAAAGTTTTAAGGTGTGCTCACAAGGAGTCAGAATTTTAAAGCATATATTTGAGTAGTAAAGATGAATTCAGGGATTTTTAAGGATAAGCAACTTAATTTTAATATATCGGGGTCTATATTTTGTAAGTCTATGTTGGCTGCTCCCTAAAGGAAGACTCTAAATGTCCAAAGTCTTAGACTGCTTTTTTTGAGTAAGTCTCATTCTGTTCCTTCCAAGTCTGTCTGTAGTCTTAAAAGATTGGCATGCCTTCCTCAACATTTGCAGTTCATCCATTTCAGCTTGCAGATCACTCAGCATCCCGTCTTCCCCGGAGAAAGTCTTATAATGTGAATGCATGTGGGATAGGAAATCTTCCCATCATTAGAACACATATTTTTATGAAGGAAAAACAGATCATGGATTTATGGCCAAGACCTAAAGTCCTAAGTGAGATGCCTATGGGAATGCAGAGCAGGCTGTAGTTGGCAAAAAAACAATCCATCCATCAAACTTCATATATTTATATTGATATTCATATTTATATCTATATTTGTATTTATAATTCTATTTATATTTAT